>APFE030014270.1:14507-43423 GCA_000404065.3 Pinus taeda | reverse complement strand
AGTTTGCTAGCCTAATATCTGTGTTACCTTGATTGGTCATCTCTTCCCATTGAAAATTTAACGAGATTGACCGGAGAGAGCCTTCTCATACCCCGTAGGGCTAGCTACGAGGTGAAATGGTTTGATGTTGCCTTGAAGGTTTGCCTTTCTCAGCCTGAGGTGAAATCTCAAGCGCTAACACAACCTAGAGGAATGCTAGTCAATATTAGCAGATGCAAAACTGATCCTACTCCTCCTTGTCCCTCTTTCTAACAAGACATTGAGTGTTGTAGTGGCCCATCTCACCACACTTGAAGCACTTGATCTTTGAAATGTCCTTTTTCCTCCTGCGCTGCTCCTGTTGCCCCTTTAATGCAAGGGTCGCGTCCTCCTCTTCCTTCATGGCCTTCGTCCCACTGTTGCTATTGCCGCTGATTATGGCCTTCACCAGATCATGCCTCATCTCCTCCTGCTGCAGATCAACCCATACACGTTCCCAATCTAGCAAGTGTTCTCTGCCCAAGATGCTCTGGACAAACACTTGCCATTCTTCAAAAACACTATTCGCTGCTAATCGAACAAACTCTATAGGTTGGGGCCTAGACCCTATGAAGCCAGTTGTTACCAGACTTCCTGAAGCATCTTAAGGAAGGGGTTTATTCGCTCCCCTTTCTGCATCCTCATGCATCTCAACTTCTCTTCTAAGTACATCTTTCATTGCTCGAAAGATCCTTCGTATAGCGTAGCTAAGGCTTCCCACATCTGTTGAGCAGTATCCTTCTCGACTATATGGGATACTACATGATCTCGAACCTCATCAAGAATGATCCTCTTAGTTTTCGCCATCTCAGCCTTGTACTTCTTGAGCGGATCTACAGCGGCGGACACAACTACCACATTATTGACATAAGCTTTGAGCTCATCCTCATCTAGAAGGCAAGAGATCCTAGCCTTCCAGATCACATAGTTGGAGGCTTCATCCAACCGATCTTAATCTCTCAACCCAGCTAATGTCATCTCTGCATAAAAAGTCGAACTGCTCCCTCTTCTTCTTTGTGTAGCTGTTGCCCAGCGCTTCGCACTCCCTTATGGAGTGAGAAATCTCGCACACAGCTATTGCTGCTGTGTTAGAAAAATTCAGACTTCTTGGCTGAAAGTCCTCTCAGGAAGAAATCCCCTCCGTATGTGCTATTCTCTCCCTCTGACGCTATTTTGCCAGCAACTGCAACTGCTGCAAAATGTTTGCGTCCCACTTGAAGATCTACTCTGCAAGAAAACAACGTTGCTCCCTTCTATCTTTGGAAAGCTTCGATCTAGAGAATCAAATTTGTGCCGACTCACTCAGCGAAATCGATCTCACTCAAAACTTCAACCTCTTTGGCCCAAGGACTGCGTTGCCTCCTAGGGTTTCGAATTCTTGCCTTTATAGTAAATTCAAACTCCTTCTTCCTTTTTGCTCTGAACTCTCCTATTCATGATCTGTCCTCTGATACCATGTGTAAAATCGGTTACCCAATTGCGATTGCAGCAAACCGATAATATTTCACCTACTTGTTAAATTACTTGAACAAGTTATTTGTAATTTTCGACGGCAAATGTTGAAATACATACACTGCAGCCTACACAAAATAAAATACTACAGAAACTAAATACTACACTGGAGTGAAATAAACACACACATCAACACAATTGTTTTTGGACAATGTCCCCAACATTAAAAAAACAAAACAAAACAAAACAAAACAAACAAACAAACAAAACAAAACAAAACAAAACAAACAAAAAAACAAAAAATAAAAAATAAAAAATAAAAATTGGGAAAACCGATGCAGCGACTGAGGGTTTTATTATTATGCAATAGTAATCTAAGAACAAATCATTACATGCCCAAACTAGCTATCTGATACAGAGAAAAATTGGCAAATAGTTAGTGAGAATAATCTCGCACTAATCCGGGAGATCCGACACTAATCAAGGGCTAGCTTACTGGCCTTATGCTACCTTTGCAAAGCTTCTGCGTCAACCCTACGCAGATCTATGTCAGACTGGTTGGGCTTTGTGTCAATCCCTCAGTTGACCTCCTGCTGTCTCGAAATTCGGCCTCATGGCCCTTTGGTCTCATACCCCGGCTTTTGGCACTGAATCTCATCTCTCCTAGCTGGAATACGAACTCCCTCTGAAGCTCTGAGCTGCCTCACTGAACTGTTCTCTGCCTTCTCTGCCTTGCACTCCCCAGATCTAGAAACTTCCTCCAGTCTACTATCCCTGCCCCTCTCTCACTGCTTCAACTTTACTGAATCACTTCTGGAAACTCACAACTGCTACTCAAGAAGTTGATTCTCTAGCAGAATCAAACTGCTCAACTATATTTCTTCGACCACATCGAACTCCTTATAACCTCTTGTTGGATCTCCAACAGCCAGAATTAAAACATAATCGATAGCTAAGATTAACTTGGAGTTGATCCTCGTCTTCTTCTAGTAGATTCACACTTGATTTAATTAATACCCTTTAATTAACCAGATTTCCTAAGTTTAGACTTAGGGAACCATTTAAAAAAGTTAATTATTTTAATTAAATAATCTCTAGGTGGAATTTCCATAAACGATTTTTGGGTTTTGGAGAATGCATGTGTCGTAGCCTCTCTACAAAGTTTCAAGGCTAGAGCACATTCGATGCTACAAAAATCAACACACCTTTCTCACCCAACTTGCGAAGCTTAGACCCTCTTTGGTGGTTAACACGGTGACCTTGCAATCATCACAACCACAATCTTTGCAGCACCGGAGGCATCGAGTGGTTAGAACTCAAGGGTAGGGATCGTTAATCAAGCCATAGTTTGCTTCCCCTTGGTTTTTCTCTCACAACCTATCTAGAGACTAGCTTCAAAATAGTTGAAAGGAAGGATTCACCTTGGTAGACATATAATTTAAAATAAACCAAGATTTTGCCTCTCACTTAGATTTTATATGTTGCATCTCATTTAAGATAGTAGAGCATCTTAAGGTAGCAATTGTTCACTCGGTTACTTGGTAAAAAATTTATTAAGCAAGTATTTGACTCCATTAAGGCACTAGTCTTTCACGATAATCTTATCTAATCTCTAAATTTGCTAAATTAACCAAGTTGTTGGGCCATTCAGTTGTGTCTCCCGGACTTGTCGGTTCCTGATGGGTCTTGCATCTTCACATTTCATAAGGACTACCCCCCATAGCCTATTGTAGGGAGATAGCTAGAATGGAAAGTGTGGGGATCAGAGTGACAACCCCTGTCCTAAGCATTGTCACATCTAGCATGTACATTTTGGGCGACAACAAGTCCACTGGTACATCATCAATAATCATTCATGCTAAGCAAGAGAAGCCCAATGTTCTAGCTCCTGTGGGTGCTTTGGGAAGTATATCAACTGCTCAAGTCATAAAAAGACCCAATGTTCTGCCAAAAGTGGGAAACATTGCTTGCATCTGCAAAGTCATCATGCTCTTTGTAATGTGATGTATGGTCTGGGCATCCTGTGCAATAGGGTGCCCTCAAGGCCTCTGCTACTCTAGACCACCTAGAAAAATTAACTCAAACTCAAGTGAAAGCAACCATTCATTGGAGACTAAGGTCATAAATGAATCTAAGTGGACCATACTTAAGTGTTAAGGGCGTATTAATATTTCAAAATGAGATCACCTTCAAATATCTAACTAGACCAAGTCCTGTAAAGGTGTTCCTTACTTTTGTAGGGGTGGGTAAGTGGCCAACCCTATTAGATGCTTCCAACCCCCAAGGGGTGGTGGCATTTTCAAGGTTAACCCTTCAATCAATAGGTGTTGGTGTGAGTGGCAATGAAGGGGAAAGACTTCATGGTCAAGTGACATAATCAGGGGGACAAGTAATGGGTGTCCACCACTTGAGTGTATAGATGTAAAGGAGGGAGCAATCGTGGATGCATGAGTTACCCTGCTTTTTCCACTTCTCTGGTGTGCCTTTTACTTTTTGATAATGCTTTGTGTTTTGCTGCATAGCTCAAGGATCAAAACTTGCTCTTTATGATATAGAATTTAATTTACCTTTTACGATGAGGTAGTTTATTGTTCATTAGGGTTGGGACATGTAAGGGTTCCTTTTGATGAGATGGAGCATCAAGTGCTCAGGAACCGGGTGATGGCTAATGAGGAGGGTAAAGCTCATGCTAGGCTTTTTCCCACATGCTAACTTATGTTCCAGTCTTCCAGACATATTTTGCATTTTGATTTTCCTTTTCTTTCATTGTGGCCCTATTATGCCTTTACATTCCTTTCGTTGCATCAACTTCCAGGGCAGTGTTTCCTGGCCCACTCAAGGATGCGGATAGAAGAGTGTCGAATCCCAATGAACCAATGATAGTTTATCCCGAAGAATGGAGATGGTATCAAGGGATTATAATGTGACATGGAAAGTGTTAAGTATGGTAAAAGAGAGAATCAACATGCCATTTCAATCTAGGTCTTCCAAATAGTGCCCCTCCTATAACCCTTGTTGATTTATGTAGCATCACATGTGCTCTAGCCTCAAGATTTTGTAGAAAGGCTAAGACATGCATTCTCCAGTACCCAAAAATCGTTTGGGAAAATTCCACCTAGAGATGATTTAATTAAAATAATTAACTTTTTTTAAATGGTTCCCTAAGTCTAAACTTAGGAAATCTGATTAAATAAAGGGTATTAATTAAATCTAGTGTGAATCTTCTAGAAGAATATGAGGATCAACTCCTAGTTAATTTTAGCCTTTGAAGCTCGAATGAGAGATTATAAGAAGGAGCTTGATGGGCACTTGGAGAACATAAGGAGCTTGATGGACACTTGGAGAACACATCAAGTGAGAGAGATCAAGAGATCGAATTTCTCAAGAGTAGCAGCATTGAGTTGCCTGAGTAAGATCGAGTGGTCTTCTTGCAGTGAGGGGCAGGGATAGTAGTCCGGAGGAGAGTTTTCCAGATCCAGAGAGTACAAGGTAGAGGAGGCATAGAGAGGTTTAGAGAGGCAGCACAGTGCCATGCAGAGGCAGCGTAGAGCTTGAGAGGGGGTTCAAAATTCAGCTGGGAGAGTCGAGATCTAGTGGCAGAAGCCAAGGTGTGAGACTGAAGGGCCTGAGGGTCGAATTTCCAGACAACAGGGGATTAAAGGGGAAGGTGACGCAAAGCCCAAAGATTGTGATGCAAATCTACGTAGGTTGACGCAGAGGTTGTGCAGAGGTAGTGTGGGGCTAGCCTTCCAGAGCCTAATTAGTGTCGGATCGCCAGTGACAATGTGAGATTTTTTCTCACTAACTCTTTGCCAGTTTATTCTCTGTATCAAATTGCCAGTTTGGGCATCTAACAATTTATACTCAAAAACTACTGCATAATAATAAAACCCTCAACTATTGCACCGGTTTTCTCAAGTTGGGTTTTTCTGGGGCATTGTCCAAAAACAACGGTGTATATGTGTGTGTTCATTTCTCTCCTGTGCAATATTTAGTTTCCGAAGTATATATTTTGTGTAGGCTGCAATGTATGTGTTTCGATATTTTTTGTAGAAAAATGCAAGTGATTTGTTTAAAGAAATTTAACAAATAGGAGAAATATCATCAGTTTGTCACAGTAGGATTCGGAGTCACCGAATTTTCACATGGTATCGAAGCACAGATTGTAAGTAGAAGAGCTCATAGCAGAAAGGAAGGAGGTTCGAATCTTTGCCTTGGCAGTAGTTCGAAACCCCAGAGGCAGTGCAATCCTTGGGCCAAGGAGGTTGAGTTTTGAGGAAAGATCGATTCCTCTGAGTGAGTCAACAGAAAAAATTGATTTTCCAGATCAAAGCTTTCCAGAGGCAGAAGGGAGCAACTTATTTTCCTTGCAGAGCAAATATTCAGCTGGGACGCATATTTTGCAGTAGTTGGCTAGTACAAATAACATCAGGAGGAGAGAAGAGTTCACACTGAGGGAATTCCTTTCTCAGAGGACTTCTAGCCAAGAAGTTCGAATTTTCCTAGCAGAGCAACAATACTTGTGTGTAGGATTTCTCACTCCATAAGGGAGTGTGAATCGCTGGAAAACAGTTGCACATAGGAGAAGAGGAAGCAATTTGACTTTTTTAGAAGAGATGGCATCAATTGGGTTGAGAGATCAAGATCGGTTGGATGGAGCCTCCAACTATGTGATCTAGAAGGCCAGGATTTCCTGCCTTCTAGATTAGCATGATCTCAAAGCTTATGTTGATAGTGTGGTAGTTGTACTAGCCAATGTAGATCCACTCAAGAGGTACAAGAAGGAGGTGGCAAGAGCTAAGAGATTCATTCTCAATGGGGTTCGAGATCCCATGGTATCTAACATAGTTGGCAAGGATACTGCCTGGCAAATGTGGGAGGCATTAGCTACGCTGTACGAAGGATCTTTCGAGCAGTAGAAGATGTACTTGAAGGAGAGGCAGGATCAGCAGGATGCATCCACTAATATTGACAAGTTGTCCTCCAGATTTGAGGAAGAGTTTGCCATGATCGTCGAGCTACCTCCAGGGGTGAGGTGGGGTGATCTAGAATTGTAGCCCTAGAGAGCTATAGGATGGGCAGGATTCTTGAGGAGGTCCACCGCATGAATCAGTACCTTGCTACGGGAGCCCATGACATGCAATAGCAGGATGGACCAATGGCAGTTTGTGCAATCAAGTGCCAGAGTGACAGATGCAGTAGCTAGTAGCAGGTCAGAGACTGAGCAGAGTTGGCAACAGTGCAGTTGGCACATTGCAAACTTAGCAGCAGCGTAGAGGCTTCGGTGACAACGTAGAGGCTAGCAGAAGTCAAAACTTCGACGACAGATGCATCATATTGACCACAGTTGGTTCAGTATTTTGGATGTTTTTCTATTGCAGTTGCAGCATCAGCGGTTGGAGAAGGTTGGAGAGGGTTGCAGTGCAGATGCAGTGTTGGCAATAGGGCCAGTAGCAACACAGATGCAGCAATCAGAGTTGCACAATGGTTGGTGGGCAACAGCAGCCAAACATCAGTAGCACAACAGGAGATGGTGTAGAGATAAAGTGATGCTTCAGTAGGTTGCAGAACTAGAGCACATTCCTCGCTAAGAGGGAGTATTGATTTTTGTAGCATCGAATGTGCTCTAGCCTCAAAATGTTGCAGAGAGGCTAAGACACATGCATTCTCCAATAACCATAAATCATTTGGGAAAATTCCACCTAGAGATGATTTAATTAAAATAATTAGATTTTTAAATGGTTCCCTAAGTCTAAATTTAGGAAATCTAGTTAATTAAAGGGTATTAATTAAATGTGGTGTGAATCTTCTAGAAAAAGATGAGGATCAACTCCCAGTTAATCTTAGCCTTTGATTATGATTTAATCTTGGCCATTGGAGCTCCAACAAGAGATTATAAGGAGGAGCTTGATGGGTACTTGGAGAACACATCAAGTGAGAGATATCAAGAGATCGAATTTCTCAAGATTAGCAGTGTTGAGTTGCCTGAGTAAGATCGAGTGGTCTTCTTAGAGTGAGGGGCAGGGATAGTAGTCTAGAGGAGATTTTTCCAGATCCGGAGAGTACAAGGCAAAGGAGGCATAGAGAGGTTCAGAGGGGCAACACAGTGCCACGCAGAGGCAGCGCAGAGCTTGAGAGGGAATTTGAAATTCACCTGAGAGAGTTGGGATCTAGTGCCAGAAGCCAGGGTGTGAGACCGAAGGGCCAGAGAGTCGAATTTCCAGACAACGGGAGATCAGAGGAGGAAGTGACGTAGGGCCTAGAGATTGTGACGCAAATCTATGTAGGTTGATGCAGAGGTTGTGCAGAGGCAGCATGGGGCTACCCTTCCAGAGCTTGATCAATGTTGAATCGCTAGTAACAGTGTGAGATTTTTTCTCACTAACTCTTTGCTAGTTTATTCTTTGTATCAGATTGCTAGTTTGGGCATCTAACGATTTGTACTCAGAAACTACTACATGATAATAAAACCCTCAATTGTTGCACCAATTTTCCCAAGTTGGGTTTTTCTAGGGACATTCTCCAAAAACAACTGAGTATATGTGTGTGTGCTTATTTCTCTCCTATGCAGTCTTTAGTTTCTGCAATATTTATTTTGTGTAGGCTATAGTGTATGTATTTCGAGATTTGTTGTAGAAAACTACAAGTAATTTGTTTAAAGGAATTTAAAAAATAGGAGAAATATCATAAATTTGCTACAGTAGGATTCGAGGTCACCGAATTTTCACAACCCTAAGGCCTTAGGGTAGGTTCCAGTGGACTAAGGCTAAGGGTTAACCCCCTTGGTAAAGTGAGAGACCAAGTTTACAATCAAGATTGGTTAAACATCTAGCTCACCCTTTTATCCATACTCAATGCCCAAAACATTAAGTAAAAGCACTTGATTACAAAATTATCAAGGTACAAGTTGAGTGGCACCGCACCTTCATTCAAGATGAATGTCGAATGCTGAGAAGTTTAATGATTGGTGTAGATGGTGGAGGAGTTGGGATATCATAATCATCAAGCCAATGTCTAGGGTTCTTGGCTATCCAAAATAGGAGAAAAAGATTTCTCCTAGGGGGTTACCCATTTTAGTGGGTAACACGGCCATAACTTGTTGATTTGGGGTAGCATCAGATGTGCTCTAGCCACGAAATTTGGTGGAAAGGCTAAAGCACATGAAATCTCCAATACCTAGAAAGGGTTTGGGCAAATTCTAAACAGTTTGGGAGATATTAAAATAATTAATATTTTTAATGGAGTCCCTAAGTTTAAACTTAGGGAAATTAAAATATTAATGTGAATTAATATAAAACTATGTTAGAATGGTCCAAAAGTCATGGATCAAGCTAGATCTAATCTTAGCCATTGATTAGGGACTTAATCTTGGTTGTTGATCTGTCAACGAGAAAAGTATAAGAGGAGGCTTGAGGGTCACTTGGAGAACACACCAAGAGATCAAGATTTCGACTTTTTGGGGTTGGGTTTACTGAGAAATTTGAGAGAGTGATCTGGAGTTGCAGCTGAAGTGCAGTGAATAAAGAAGCAGAGAGGCAAAGATAATGTCGAGAGGATCAATGCAGCAGCTGGGAAAGCTGACACAGAGGGCAGAAGCCGGAACTGCAAGGAACAACCGAAACTGTGGGGAACTGCCCAAATTGCCGGGAACTATCGGAACTGTCGGGAAATCTGATGCAGAGGGAAGAAGCTGAAACTGCTGAGAACAGTCGAAACTGTCGGGAATTGCTGAAACTATCAGGAAAGCTAACGCAGAGGGCAGAAGCCGGAACTGTTGGGAACATCGGGAACTGCCGGAACTGCCAAGAAAGTTGACGCAGAGGGCAGAAGCGGGAACTAAGGGAACAGCTAGAACTACCAGGACTGCCGGAACTGCCGAGAAAGCTGATGCAGAGGGCAGAAGAGGCTGACACAGTCCCTAGAGGTTGACGTTGGGGTTTTTCATGGGGCAGATTGGAGCTGAGGAGCTGTCGAAATGTTTATCTGGTGTTTCAGCCGGAGCATCTGTGTCCAAAGGAGAGGTACTATTGCCAAGATTTTTCTCTGTTGGATGAGCCGGATTTGGCACACAGATTGTATTTTGAAACTGCTTAATAAATCAAACCCTCAGATAGATGCACCAGTTTTCTCGCATTGGTTTTTCCAGGGACATTAGTCCAAAAATAACGGTGTCATTTGTGTGTTTGTTTCTCTTTCCTTCAGTTGATGATCTGTAATGTGTTGAAGATGTACTTGTCTTTATTTTCAGTATTTACATGGTAAATAACTTGTTAATTAATCAGAACAAGTAGGAAGGAATAAATCAGAAAGTACATGGAGGGTTTCTAACTGTTAGACCTAGAAACTTCAACATGGTATCAGAGGGTGGTTGCAGATCACAGGAGAACTAAGGACATTAGTCGAGCAGAGCAACAGCAGTAGAAAACAGTTGTCCCAAGTGACAGAAGTTGTTCTTGGCAGAGTAGCAGTAAGGAAGGGGTGACGCAGTGCCTGCGTCATCAAGATTGAGCCAAGAAGAGGCAGCGCGGAGGTTGAGGTAGGCAAAGGCAGGCTCACGCAAAGCCACGCAGAGGCCAGGAGGGCTAACGCAGTTGGCTGAGGAGGCTGATTTGTCAATGCCGGGGTTGCGCAGAGCCTAGGAGCTCTAACCTTCAGTTTGTTGGGGTTTAGGAGGTTGTGGGTAAGTTGCAGAGTGGAGCTGGTGGGGTACTATAGTCAGTGTTGATTTGGGGTAGCATCGGATGTGCTCTAGCCACGAAATTTGGTTGAGAGGCTAGGGCACATGAGATCTCCAATACCCAGAAAGGGTTTGGGCAGATTCTAAACAGTTCAAGAGATATTAAAATAATTAATATTTTTAATGGAATCCCTAAGTCTAAACTTAGGGAAAATAAAATATTAATGGGAATTAATATGAAAATGTATTAGAATGGTCCAAAATACATGGATCAAGCTAGATCTAATTTTCGTCGTTGATTAGGTACTTAATCTCAGTCGTTGATATGTCAACGAGAAAAATGTAAGAGGAGGCTTGAGGATAACTTGGAGAATACACCAGAGTGATTAGTCATTCTATTCTCTAGAGCGGGGTTTGCTAAGAGAGATAGAATTAGTAATCAGGAGTTGCAGCTAAGGGGCACTGAGTACAGAGAGACAAAGAGGCAGAGATAGTGCTGGGAGAGCAGCGCAGTAGCCGAGGAGAGTGACGCAGAGCTAGCCAGGGCTCACACAAGGCCACACAGAAGCAGCATTGCTAACGCAGAGGGCTAGAGGGCTGACGGAGGGCCTCCTAAGGCTGACGCAGACCCATCCGAGGTGACGCAGGGCCAGTGCTGGGCAGAGAGGGGATGATGCAGTCTAGAGAGAGGCTGACACTGGGGTTTTTGGGGAAGATTGGTGTTGAGTAGCTACCAGATGGATTATCTGGGGTTTCAGCCAGGAGATTTGTCAGAAACTGAGAGGTATTACTGCCAAGGAAATTCTATGTTGGGTAGGCCAATTTCGGCACCCAAATTGTACTCTAATATTGCTTAATAAGAAAACCCTCAGATAACTGCACTGCTTTTCCCACATAGGGTTTTTCTGGGGACATTAGTCCAAAAATAATGGTGTCATATGGTGTGATTGTTTATGTTCCCTTTAGTTGTTGATCTATAATATGTTGAACATGCACTAGTGTTTATTTTCAGTATTTACATTGTAAATAACCTGTTAAGTAACATAACAAGTAGGTAGGAATAAATCAGATAGAGTGCATTAAGGGTTTCTAACTAAGTAGACTTAGAAAATTCAACAGTCAAAACAGTACCTAACAGCGCAAGGCCAAGGTAGAGGGAGTTGCTACCAAGGCGGATTTCTAGCCAAAGAATCTGGATCAGTGTTGCAGTTGCATAGACGATTGGAGAGGGGCATCTCGACATTGGCAGAAGGATTTCCAGGAGGGAAATCGAGGCTCAAAGGGAGTCACACCAAGAACTTCTAGGAGGGAAGTAGAGGAGCAGTGAAATGGCACTACACGGAGTAAGAGACTAGGACAAACTGGACGGAGCCTCAAACTTCATAGTCCGGAAGGCCAGAATCTTATCCGTACTAGACAGGAATCGTGTCAAGCACTTCGCGTTGAGGACGATAGCTATCCCAGTTGATCCAGCTAATAACGACAGGTATGAGGATGCAATGGCGAGGGCTAAGAGTATCATCCTTGACGGGGTCAAGGATCATATAGTAGCACATATTGCCGAGAAGAACACGGCATAGGAGATGTGGGAGGCTCTGACCAATTTGTATCAGCATACTTCCGTGCAGAGGAAGATGTTACTAGAAATCCGTGCAGAGGAAGATGTTACTAGAAAATTAGTTGTGACCATACCAGATGAAGAAGAGAGAACAAATCAATCCATTCCTTGGTCGATTGAAGGAGATCCGGGATCAACTGACTTCCATAGGGGCAACGCTGGATCCAGAATTGATGGCGACAATAGCCCTGAACGCAGTCTCAGCAGATTGGGAGGTGTTATTCCAGAGCATACTGGGCAGGGTGACCCTTCCAGATTGGGAGGTGTTATTCCATAGCATACTGGGCAGGGTGACCCTTCCAGATTGGGAGGAAATGTGGGTTGCTCTTCGCCAAGAAGAGACCAAAAGGCTGAGCAAGACGAGAAGTAGCGGTAAGGGGATCAGAATCAAAAAGGAGGAGAAGGAGGATGTTGCCCTAGCATCTAAGGGAAAGCAAGGGAAACGGAAGAAGAAGGACCTCTCCAAGGTCAAATGCTTCCACTGTGGGGAGTTGGGTCATTATGCGACCCAGTGTCCAAGGAAGAAGAGAAAGGGAGAGGCTTTCAAGACCAAGGCAGCGCCAACAAGGGCAGAGAAGGAAGTGGAGACAAATGATGTTTTTGCCATGAGTGCACACACACCATTTGAGCAAAAGTGGGGAGACATCAAGTTGTAGTCAGGAGAACTATAAAAGATGAGGGGCAGGATATTCGAGGTACCCAACCTCTTGGATTATACCTGGCTATAGGAGCCCTGAAGAGGAGTAGTAGGACTGGCAGATGTCGATAGAGCCGGATGAGGATAGAGTGACCACGAGAGCTACAGTGCAGGATTCCCAACACAGTACGAGGCTAGCAGGTTGCAATAGTGCGAGAGGCACGAGAGTGTTGCACCAGTGCAAAATGGCACAGAGAGGTGTGCAACGGTGCGAGATGCAGGGAGTTGTTGCAGCAACGCAGAGGTCAGAGAGGGAGCACTTGTCAGCGACAGAGGGAGCTTCAACATGTGTCTCTAGCCTGACAGAGATGCCAGAGTTGGGAGATCAGTTACTTAGTTCTCAGTAACTGAGTTGCAATGCAGCAGTTAGCAATGGCGGTGCTATGGGAAGCACAATGCAGCATGATGAGAGGGGATGCAGTGCAGACGCAATAGTGGCAGGGCCATGGGCAGCAACACGGATGCAGGGGGGTTGTCGTACAGATGCAGCAGTGACAATGGCAAAGCCATGGGTGGCAGTACGGGATGTAGTAGTACAGATGATGGGCTGCAGGCCTAGCATCAAGGACAAATGTCGGATGATCAGAGCAATACTCAGTGAGGAGTATTGCTAGAGCACAATCCTCGCTAAGAGGGAGTGTTGATTTGGGGTAGCAGCAGATGTGCTATAGCCACGAAATTTGGAGGAGAGGCTAAGGCACATGAGATCTCCAATACTCAGAAAGAGTTGGGCAGATTCTAAATAGTTTGGGAGATATTACAATAATTAATAATTTTAATGGAGTCCCTAAGTTTAAACTTAGGGAAATTAAAATATTAATGTGAATTAATATAAAACTGTGTTAGAATGGTCCAAAACTCATGGATCAAGCCAGATCTAATCTTAGCCATTGATCTGTCAACGAGAAAAGTATAAGAGGAGGCTTGAGGGTCACTTGGAGAACACACCAAGAGATCAAGATTTCGACTTTCTGGGATTGGGTTTTCTAAGAAATTTGAGAGAGTGATTTGGAGTTGCAGCTGAGGGGCAATGAATACAGAAGCAGAGAGGCCGAGATAGTGTTGGGAGGATCAACGCAGCAGTCGGGAAAGTTGACACAGAGGGCAGAAGCCGGAACTACCAGGAACAACTGGAACTCCCGAGAAGTGCCAGAACTGTTGTGAAAACTGACGCAAAGGACAGAAGCCGAAACTGTTGGGAACAGCCGAAACTGCTGGGAACTACCAGAACTGCCGAGAAATCTGACGCAAAGGGCAAAAGTCAGAACTGCCGAGAAAGCTGATGCAGAGGGCAAAAGCCGGAACTACCAAGAAAGTTGACGTAGAGGGCAGAAGCCGGAACTGCCGAGAACAACCGAAACTACCGGGAACTGTTGGGAAAGCTGACGCAGAGGGCAGAAGCCAGAACTGCGGGGAATAGCCGGAATAGCGGGGAACAACCGAAACTACCAAGAACTGCCAGAACTACTGTGAAAGCTGATGCAGAGGGCAGAAGAGGCTGACACAATCCCTACAGTTTGATGTTGGGGTTTTTTGTGGGGCAGATTGGAGCTGAGGAGTTGTCGGAGTGTTTATCCGAGGTTTCAGCCGGAGCATCTGTCTTAGGTACTACTACTGAGACTTTTCTCTGATGAGTGAGCCGGATTTGGCACCCAGATTGTATTCTGAAACTGCTTAATAAATCAAACCATCAAATAGTTGCACCGGTTTTCCCACATTGGATTTTTTCGAGGACATTAATCCAAAAATAACGGTGTCATTTGTGTGCTTGTTTCTGTTTCCTTCAGTTGATGATCTATAATGTGTTGAGCATGTACTTGTGTTTATTTTCAGTATTTACATGGTAAATAACTTGTTAATTAATTAGAACAAGTAGGGAGGAATAAATCAGAAAGTACATGGAGGGTTTCTAACTGTTGGACCTAGAAACTTCAAAATAACTGACATTATATTGTGTCATTTTTACATTTGTAAGTTTGGCTAAGACCAAACTTGTACACAAGCAAAAGAACCTTATTGACAAAAGCTCTTACTCCTAAGCTATATATAAATACCCAACTCTCATTTTTATATTATTAAAGTGATCCATTCATTCTTCTAATAAAGTGAATTGCCTAAGGGAACATATAAAGTATTTGTTATCTTTGTGCTAGAATATCTCCCTCTAGAGCACTTGTTCATAGGTTGTTTTCTCTATCTAAGGTTGCACACCTCTATGTGATATCTCTTCAAATGTCGTCCTATCTTAGCGCTGGTTATTTCTCATTTTACTACAGAAATAGGGTTTGTGTTGGTTCCATTCAATTCTATCTCTATCTCTATCTCTTGTGAAATTCAACATGATATTAGAGCAAGAGTGACTCTCACTTAATTACACCATTGATCTAATTTTTTGGTTTGCGCCATCACTTAAGCTTCCTTGTGACTATGGATCTAGGGTTTTTGGATCATCTATTTTTTCTAGAGTTCCCTAGAGTTTGAACTCTCCTTCAAAACCAATGCTCTCTTCCTTCCAATGTGGAAAAAGTTGAAGTCGGGATTAAATCGGCAAGGGTCCAAAAGTTGAAAAAGTCGTTAAAGTCGGGAGTTTTTCGAAAAAGTCGGCAAAATTAAACAGCCAGCCAAAAAAATCAAAAAATCGGGATTTAATCGGCCGGCCAAAAAAATCAAAAAATCGGGATTTAATCGGGATTTATTCCCGACTTTTTCCACACTGCTTCCTTCCATAGTTTTGCAGCAAGAGGAAGCATACTACCCTTTTCTTTTCAAAAGAAGTCAGTACCTCTCTTTCTCTTGGTCTATTACCCACCAAAATGGGAAACCCTATAGGATAAAACTTTTCTCCTAATCTTGGCAGGCCAATCAGATATCTTGCAACCCCCGAGAGCCACCAGTAGCTATTGATATGCCATTATATCTCTACCACTTGCATCAACCATATGCTTCTCACCCAATGATGCAGGAAACGTCCCCCCCCCCGGATCTAACCCCCGAAGCGCGGTCCGTACGGATGCGTCCAGGAAGAGCCTCCCGAAACGCGCTTCCGAAATTCCGAAATGCGTTTCGGACTGATAATGACGCTTCCTGGAAATTCCGGAAGCATCCCTCCGGAACGCGTTTCAGAATCTCCTAAGCGCATTTCGTGCGCTTCGGCCGTACGAAGCGTGGCACTTCGAAGGCCGAAGCGCACGAAATGCGCTTAGGAGATTCTGAAACGCGTTCCGGAGGGATGCTTCCGGAATTTCCGTACGCGCTTCGAAAAAGCGTGCCACACAGCCTAAAAAATCGGTTTTTCTTTTATTGTTTGGTGAGTTTGCTTGTTGGGAGTGGGTCCACCTTGGGTTAGGGTGAGGAATGAAGGCAAAAAAAATATTCAAAAAATATAAATATAGCAGATGCTCCCTCATGGTAATGTTAAATTCTTAAAGTAAAAGTGACATTCTCTTTTATTTTTCATTTTCATCCTTTCACTTAAATTTTTAACATTACCATGAAATGACTCAGGATGTTTGAGAGTGGTTCCAGCCTCATTGGACTTGATATGAAAAAAATAGAATTTCATATTCTATTCAAAATTCAACAGACTTAACAGTTTTCATGAATTCAGGATCAATGGGATTGTGACATTTCATTAGATTATATCAAGTATGAAGGTATGCGATTAGCATTTAATCAAGAGCACCAAGCCCTATATGTACCCTAGTGTTGGTGGTGATAATTGTTGAACTCCTTTGTCACGCCCTTAGCAAAAAATTACCTTTCAATCCAGTCAAAATCATCGATCAAGCATGTTAAGCTTTTTCTACCATATTTTAAGTCTTGGATTAGGTAGTTTGATCAAAATTGGGCAATGTTGAATAATATCCCTAGACAATCGAGGTAGAGGCAAAGGCTAGACAAAAGGAGAAGAATCTAGATTCTAGATGGTTGATGCATTTAAATGGTTGATGCTCGAATAATTAATCATTAATGTACAATGGATGCTATATCTATCTTGATTTATGCAAAAATATGCATGTTTTCATGTCTTCTACAACTAATTTGGTATTTGGGATGTTTATTTGCGTATAAACATCCCAAAAGGCGTGCAGGTGCGTATCAACCAGACAGTTTGCATCATGAAATAGGCATGCACAGAGAGGCCACAACTAGTGGCTCAAATTAATTATGTAGGGCAGGAATACGCCTGCTCTGATACCATGTTAAACACACATGGACAGCAAGAGAGATATGAAAGATAAAACATGCAATACAATTTTTATTGACAAATGATATACATTTATAGTACATTATGTGACCGTTGGGATTCACATCCCAAGGTCTCTTGGACTCTTTTTGTCCATTCGTCTTCCACACTAACCCATTGAGGATTAGGTGTCCAACAAAATGCAAAAAAATATAAAATATATATATATATATAGCAGACGCTTCGCTTCCTAGATTTTTGGAAAATGACGCTTTCGCGTCCCCGCTTCCAAAAAACGTCCTCGTTTCATCCCCGCTTCGTGCAACATTGTTCTCACCCATTCAACATTGGCACATGGATAAAGGTGGGCTTCTGATCAAAAGGTACTTTAATCATTTTGCAGTCGAGTGCTTATGTTCGTTTGTATTTGGGCATTTGATATGGATTATGGGGTGACTTGGAAGAAGGATGGGTTTTGACCATGATCATGTTCTCTCACTTTAAATGGGGGGTTAATCTTCGATCCTAGTCTAGTGGGACCTCCCCTAATGGCCAAATGGGTATAGGAGTGGCACTACTTGGGAATCCTTATTGAGATTGCGTAGTTTCATATATCTCTATGTCATACTTAACACTTTCCATCATACATTACACGCCCTCATTTTACATCCATTCCTCAAGTTCAACTAACCATTGGTTCTTTGGGATTTAGCACCCAAACATCCTCATACCTGGGTGGAGCTTGGAAACTTCACCCTAAGAGGTTGATGCAGTTGAAAGAAACAGAAAGAGCATATCATGGTCATAGAAAAAAAAATAATCTATATATATATTATATATATATATATATCAAAATGTAGAAGATGGCCAGAGACATACAAATTAGCATGTGGGCAAAATCCTAGCATGGGCTCTTCCTCATTCATTATGGCCATCACCCACTTCCTAAGCACATGTTTCTCCATTACATCAAAAAGAAGGGACCCTTGCATGTCCCAACCCTGATAAGAAACAAACCGATTCATCATTAAGGATAATACAATTGCTACATTCAAAGCAAGTTCTAACCCTTATGCTATGAGTAGTAATACAAAGGAAAATCAAGAAAAAGTAAAAGGCACACAAGAGGGGTGGAAAAATAACTCATGCATTCATGAATGCTCACTCCTCACATCATTATACTCAGGATGTGGATCCCCCATTAGTTGGTCCCTTTGACCACGGCACTTGGCCATGAAGGCTTATCCCCTCTGTTACCATCATTATTATTCACTAACACCTATCAATTGAAGGGTGGATTGAGGAAATGTTACTTCCTCTTGATGGCTAGAAAGTTGAAACACCTAATAGGGTTGTCCCTTAGTCACTCCTACATGGGAAGAAAACACCATTGCAAGTTCAAGGCCCTGATCTTGGAAGGGGATTCTTATTTGAAGTATTAAATAGCCCATGACACTAAAGCTTGGTTCACATAGATGTAATACTGATTTTTGTGCCTAATGGTTGGTTTTCTTCACCAGAATATGTGTTGTGATTGTCAAGTGGTTCAGCAGCCCATGTCCTCGACACCTTACCTATAGGGACCCAAGCCATTAGAGAGGCATATTGGCACTATCAAGTGAAGTGTTGAGAATCTTGGGCCTCAAGCAACACCAGCATATTACACATGTGCCAAAGCACTCCTAGGTCAATATGTTGGGTCCTTGCCTTGTCATATTGGCACTCTCAAGTGAAGCATTGAGACTCTTGGGCCTCCAACAACAACAACATATCACACATGTACCAGGACATGTTGGGTCCTTGCCTCATCAATTTGGTGATAAAACTTCATTTCATCCGTAAATTGAATTTCACATTCTTTTTCTCTCTTAATTTGGCCCTCTTAAGGATAAGTGGCCTTAATTGGTTCTTGGAGCAAATTTGCTTAGAAGAGAAATTTTTAGTGGTGGAAGGATACTTGGTTGCCTCAAAATCAACCTCCTTGGTGGCTAATCTATCCATTTTAAGTTTTGATTTCTCTTGTCCTAGCTAATTTTTCCCTATGAAAACCCTATGTTAGCTAAGCTTCAACTTGAGGACTTTTTGAAGGCTTCATATGCCACTAGCTTGCTAATATTCATTATTGGAAACCTTTTCCTTGTCGCGTTGACCTTAGGATGTTTCACCTTGCTTGCTATTACTAAAGCCCTACATCTAGCAAACCCTAATTAGGCTTCTCTAAGGGATGTGAATTGCCTTATTCTCATTGGTCGATCCTTCTACTTAAGTAGAGCTATCCTTTAGGAGCCTATTGTATCACCTTAAACCTTTAAACATAGAATACTCCACATAAGTGACCTATCTACCGAGAAGCGTCCCATTCGTGAAAGTCCATAAACATCAGGGGGTAGTGGTTGTGGTGACAGTGAGCCACCGTGTTGTCACTTGGTTTAGTGCTTGCCTTGTAGAGCACCCCTCTACAAGACCTGCTAGATTTTGTGGCAACAGTGTCTATCAAAGCGAACTTCTAATGACCCCATTTTTTCTTGTTCCACAAACGATTCTTCTCCCTTTTTTAAATGTAAGTGAAAAGACACATGAAAGGACATGTCTCAACTAAAAGACATGACTCTTATGAAAGGGCACTCCCACTTAGTATTTATATGGGCCACATTGTACTATTCAAGCATACCATTTTACTCATACACATATTATTTATTTACTCTAAATGGATATCTTTATATTCCAAATATTTTGGATTTATAATTCATGAGCTAGGTTTGGTCACACTTGGTATCAAAGCAAGTTTGATTCTAGCCTTTGGTCACACTCTCATTCTAATCCAACATTTGGCCACAAAACTAGAGCTTCTCTGATCTTGGTCCTTGACCATAATCAGCTTTTGGCCATTCTAAATTTAGACATTTCGTTGAAGAAAAATCATTCTACTGCAACATCAAAGAAACTGAATTTAGGAAGGTTAAAAAGCCTAAAATAATTACAAAGGGAAAAAAAAATTGACTACCAAAATCTATACGAGTTTGCACCCTGTTGCTATAGATTTTGTACCAGGCACTTGCGTCATACAATTTGCATGTTATGTCCATACTGTTGCCACACAAACTAGCAAGCGTCCTAAAGGGTGCCTGTTGTCGCACAGACTGTCTGGGCAGCACGACAACGCTTAGACCGAGGGCTGTCACCCTGATCCCCGATCTCTCCGTTTAAGCCGTCTCCCGAGGCTAAAGGGGGTTGACCCCATGGGATGAAGGAAGACCAACTATGGACGAGTTGAGTTGGGAGACACAGCAAGGCAATACCAGTACTTGATTGATTTTAGGAATTAATGTACCAGTGCCTTATGGAGTTAAATGATTATTTATTAAATGTTGCAGAAATATGAACCTTGCAAAATAGTCATTTATTATCAAAATAACCCGAGCAAAGATTAATTTTGCCAAATGCAAGATATTCAATATATGCGCAATGCTTTAGCAAATAAATTTCAAAATATCAAATACTTTAAGCAACCACGAAATTTAAATACTAACCAATTACCACTTTCATATAGCTAACTTTAGACAAACATTTAAGCGCATTTAACTATAAAGAAGTGCAACATAGATACCACAAAAAGACACGAAAAAATGAATTTTCAATTTTTAGTTAAGCTTTTTCAAAAAAAATTTAATTTTTATATATTTTTATATTTTTAAATGAAACAAAATTAAACAAAGCAAAAACTAAAGATGAATGAAAAACTAGAATCACAAAACTAAACTAAACTAAATATAATTGAACCTAAACTAAATTTAATCAAAGTCTAAAACTAAAGCAAAAATTTAATAAATCTAAAACTAGAACTAGAATTCAAAATCTAACTATTAAACTAATCTAACTCTAAATTTAATTCCAAAACTGAATAAAAGAAAACTTAAAAAATCTTTATGCCTTTTTTTTATTTTTTTTAATTTTTAATTTTTTATGATTTTTTTGTATATTATTTTTAAAATCAAACTTTAAAAAATTTAAATCTCATATTTAAAGGAATCTAAAATCTAAAAACTAAAACAAAATTTAACAAATCTAAAACTAAAACAAAATTAAGAAATCTAAAACTAAAATAAGCTAACACCTAATCTATATGAAAACAAAAATGAAAATCGAATTGAAGGAAAAACTAACTTTCAGATTTATTTTTTTATTATTTTATTTATAAAATTTGAAACCATAACAAAACTTAAATCAAAATTTTTATTAAAGTTGAAGTCCTAAGTTAAAAAACTATACTCTACAAACCCTGACTTATAACGAATAATATATATATATATATATATTATATATATATTATATAGAAGAGAAAACTAAATTCTAACGTAAAGTATGTAAATAATTAAAAAAATCGAAAACCCCTTCTCTTTTCTTTTTTCGTTTTTTTGTTGATGGCAGGTCCACGCAAAGGCAGGCTGAGAGCAGGTTGCAGTGATGAATGAGGAAATCGGTAGTTCACGCTGAGAGAGTGAGAGGCTCGGACCAGGTTTGCAGGAAAGGATCATCAGTGAGAGCGAAGAGGAGCTCAAAACACGTAGAGGGCAGATGAGGAAATTGAGTGAATCACAGGTTTGAAAAACACAAAGAAAGGTGATGAAATGGCTGCAGATTTGGAGGGACTACGTGGAGGAATATGGCCGACAATGGGCAGCGTTAAGAGGCAGCAGAAATGAAGCTGCGGGAGGAGCCAATACGCAGATGCGTGGAGAGCTGAAGTGAGGCAGTGTAAGAATGTGGATTGAGGAGGAAGCTGCTACGTAGGTGGGATAAGAAGACGTGGGGCAAGAATGGAGGCAGAAAACACGCAGATGAGGAAGGGAGCTGGAGTGGTGTGCAGGCAGTGGATGGAGGACGCAGTTGAATGTTGCGTGGAGAGAGATGAGAGAAGGCAGTGTTGCAGATCAGCTGACGGTGAGAAGAGAGGCAACAGTTCTGAAGGAGCTGAGTAGAAAAATAGCAATGTGAAGACTGAGGATTTTTTGCAGGCCCAGGTCAGCACATAAAAAAAAAAATTTGGAACAAATTTCCTGTGAATAATGAAACCCCAAACAACAGATAAATGGATTGGAAAACACTCTTAAGATTTACCAGTGCTCTTAAAATTTTGATTTAGCTGCTTCAAATTGTCTGATGAAAACCCTACAAAATTTTCAAGATGTGAAGTAAATATTCCTGCCAGAACTAAACCTGAGGCCGAATCTTACCCTTCAGGGCCTAGATCTGGCTTCAGATAAAATGTTTTCTTCCAACCTGCAACCTGCAAAAACCGAACACCCAAAAATAAAATGTGCAAGAAACAAAACTAAAAACCCTAAAACCTGCTAAATAATTACACTATTTACAAACTGAAAGCTCTAGGTAGCCAGATTTATTGTTATGCCACAGAAATATTTTCAGAATTTTAAATTTATTGTGAGGCACTTCAGAAAACCCTCCATGCATTCATAAAAAATTTCAAATGATAAGGCCTAGATCAAAACTGGTTGGGCTCTTTTAGAAAACGCAATACGGGAGTTGGCTAGTTCAGCGAAGAACTTCCCCTAACGCCCGGTAAACTTAAAATTAAGGATATCCTGCACAGCTTAAATCAACCATTAACATAGAGGGAGAAAACAACAGTGAAATATAGATCAAATGGAGATACCTACCATTATATTTCAGAAATTAAACTATCATTCGAAGCCCAGAGATCAGACAAGATACCTATGCCTAAATCAATCTTCATCAAGCTATCATCAATGGCTGAAAATAAAATTATACAGAAAAATAAAACATCTTACAACATTTCTAGAAGAGTAACACCAGCAAGAGAGCTTTCAACCCCAAAGTCTTTCTTTATTGCACAAAAAATGACTACAAGAGAGCTTTCTTTAACACACGACTCTAAGATCCTATCCTCTCAAATGACCCTTGACACCCTATTTAAAGGAAAAATTCCCAACGGCTAGTTCGAGTGATCCATGTCAAAGTGATCTCAACCGTTGATGAGGATCAAAATCTCTTTTAATCTCATCCATTGAAATTTTAAATGCATTTTAATATATTAAAAAATTTAAAATTCTACATTTCTTTACTCAAAACTTTGACTTATTATTATTTTATTATTTTATTTTATTTTTTTCAATATTTTTTATTATTTTTTAAATTTACTTTTAAATTTTGTTTTATTTTATTTTTTATTTTTTATTATTTTTTAATTGTATTATTTTTATTTTATTTTTTATTTTATTTTTATTTTTGGACCCTCGAACTTAGCCTTTGGAAAAAAACACCTAGGACTTAGGACTTATGAGGGTATAAAACATTTTCTAACCCTTAAGACACTTTACATCATGACTTTTACAATTTTACATCTCAAGAGGGAAAACCCATTTGACATAGACCTTCATAGACCACCCAGTTTTGTGACACAACTATAATCTATCAGATAAAGCAATTTGTAATAACCTGACCAAATAGTTAGAATTATTTCCAAATTACTTTTACATAGACTCGAAGCACACTAGGATTCCCCTAAGATTCTAATGACAAAATCCATTCCGGTTGTGGGGTTAGGCTAAAGGAAAACTCTGCCGATCATGAATCGGTGAGACAAAAAACCTTCCGGAATGAAGATTATCACTAGAAAATTAGGTTTGCCTAGGCAGTTTACATACATGACTCAGATCTGCTAAGATTATTTACAATTTACACATGCAGACTGGGTTTATAACATAACATGATCAGGCTGACGATGACTGTCGAATGGCACGGACACGTCGATCAAGCACTATCCCTTTTGCGAAAAAAAGGGGTGTACTGCTATGGGTAGTTGACACGTAGTGGTCAACAGTACCTAAAAGGACAACTACTAGGGCACACTAACAAATGGGATAGAGGCCCCTGTCACCACAGTCTATGTCCCCTTCTCTTCCCAAATTTTCATTGTCGGGAGGAGTCTTAGTAACCCTCACTTTGGTTGATGTGTTTATACTAGGGTTTGAAGTGAGATAAGGATAGCTCATTCAAGGGAAAGGCTCAATTGATGTGCGAGATTTAGGAGAAGCTAGAATGGCTTCCACGAATATCCCCTTGAGAGAAATACTATATGAGACCTTGGGTTCAGAGATATGTTAATCTAAAGGCTCATCCAAGGTCAATATAGATAAGAGAAAAGGTTTTGAATTATAATCTATAACCTACAAACCTTCAAGAAATGCCCAAGTCAAAGCAGCTTCAAGGGTTCCCACTTGGTGTGAGAGTTAGGCAATCAATTTATTTGAAATTCCACCGTCAAAATTCGTTCAAGACTGAAGGATGCCTAGAGGAGACACAAATGAAAAAAATTGTCAAGATGGAATATCGAAATTCTGCTTCCCTAAAACTTCCACCAAGCCCTAGAAAATATCCTTATTCTTAGAGGGAAGAAAAAAAGAAGAAAAGAGGTGAAAGAATGATATTTCGTTGAGTTAATGTGATCACTAAGGATCTAAGACGAATGCCTAGCTATTGGGAAGATTGGAGTCAAAAAGATCAATATTTGGGAACTTCGCTCTTCAAGGAGGCCTAAAGAAGCAATTTCACTATCTAGGGATGTATCTACTATCTACATGGCAACTTTAGACTTTTACACTTCGATGGCAATTATTATGGAGTTTTGTGGATGCAAATTATCCCCTAAGAACATTCATTCATTCCTTGTCCAATGAGTAACACATGCAAAAAAAATATTCACTAGCTTCAATGATTCCACTAATTCGCATTAATTAGGGCACATTATTTGGCCATAAGAAAATAATTCCATGCATTAGACATTTATGAAAACAAAAAAATAGCATTATATTGCACTTACAAAACAAAAAATCACATATATATCCAAAATCTTGCCAACAAGAAGCTTCGAGAGACATGGCGAAATCTTTCCATGTTGATTAGTGGTTGTCATTGATGTCAACCCAAGCAGTACCAGCGGTTTCCCCAATCTTGCATGGGCATCTTGACTTGACAACTTACTCTATTCTGAGTCAAGTATCTTCTAGATGGATTCTATTCATCGAGATATTTCCGTTGATATATGGGATGCCATGTAATTCTTCACAAGTTTGAGATATATTTGTGTTTGAAGTTAGTAACCCCAATTAGTAGGCTAAAACCCTATGGGGTTCTGGCATGGCACTCATAATTGCTTGTGGTTATTGAATAGTCAATAATTAATAATGTTTTTTTTTTCTTAAAATCCCTCCAACACTCACTTGTTGAGGACCCTCTCAACTCAAGACATTCATATAAATAGTGACCCTCATATCCTCCTCTAGTAGGGATTTTGTGGCTTCAAACAGGTCATCATGGCATTTTCGCTATAACTTTTTTCCTGTGAAGCTTCAGAAGCTGAAATTAAAAACCATTTGAGCCGAAATCTTGATGAACCTCATGACCGAATTTCAGATCTTGATTTGCTATATATTCAAAGATATGATCTGAGGAAGTTAGGGTTTTTGTAGGCTCCCGAATTCCATGTCAAACAGGTGACATTGGGGAAATCATCATAACTTTCTCTCTGAGCATTGGATTCAAATTTCGTAAATAGTGACAGAAAGAGGACGGACTGTAGTTTGTTGGGTATCGTTTTCAGGGTCGAAGGTCACAACAGTGACACTCAGCACTTCGTACAATTTCGCTCTATGGAACCAATCTACAATCAGGGCATTGTGGAAGATTGAGCACAACTCTTTCTTGAAGAATCCAATCTTGATTAGACCTGTGGGGTTGGAAATAGGACTCAGAGTGCTACCACAAGACGAAATTTCAGACCCTAGAGAACCAAAATTACATAGACACAACAGATTCAATATCGAGCTCCTAGAAGGCAAGAAAAAGCATGCATTCAATGATCACTGCAGTAAGGACCACACATCAACAATCAAGCATAAGTCTCCTACAACAAGGTATGCATGATTAGTGTTTACATTTGAATTTTGAGAATCATCTTTGACATATGTTTTTGCAGGACAACGTAAGTATATACAGTGTCTCGGTTATATCTCTATGTCTCTATATGTCACGGTTAGTTTTTTGGATGTCCTATTCTTGATGCTACACCAAGTTTGCTAAATCTATATGATGTTGTAAGTTCATGTTACTTGTCTTGTGATAGTTGATAGAATGGTCTCCGTTGTTGTACTTAGAACCTGGTCCATCACAAGTCTAGCGTTTGTCATCAGTTTTTATTGTATATATCTTTAGGTTAGTTTGGATATAGTCTTGCATAGAGTTCAGGCCTATATCAAGAGTGGGAGTCTTTGTCTACCACTGCAATAAGTTAACAACAAAAGTGACAAGCACACTTCAAGTACGCATTGTAATTTTAATTTGTATTTATTCATTATTATGCACTTACATGTGTTTTGCAGGCAGAGGTAAGTTGAAGGGTATTTTGTTTTGTTTTGGGATTGATTTCGCCAAGCAAATTTTGCATGCAGGTAGAAGAAGATTCAAGTACAACATCAAGCAAGAATTCAAGAGCAGAAGTATCAAATCAAAGGAAGCATTGTAGTAGGACATCCTTGAAGACATGACAACCATCCAGATATCGTGAAGTATTTATTAAGGCCAAGAGTCATCATTGTAAAGTTGTAAAAGATTCATTTATAAAAGAGTCATCATTCTAAAAGAGTCATCATTGTAAAATTGTAAAAAAATTCATTTGCAAAAGAGTCATCATTGTAAAGATTGTAAGTCATTTGTGAAAGAGTCATTCTGCCTAGAGTCGAAGAGGAAGTGTTTGGAGGTACAGGAGTCATTGTTGGGAACTTGGGATGATGTCATGGTTGGGTTGCAGGTCATAGAGTGATTGGGTATTTGGTCAAGTACACGAAAATCATTGTACATCTTATTGTATCGTGGATTGTTGTCCCTGGTTTGAAAATCCACAGTCTTGTCTTATTTCAGTCGTTATAGGGTGGCAGGAAGGTGTATGAAGTCACCTACAGGTTGGGGCCTGTGAACACTTCAGGGTGGTAGGGTGGTGCTAGGGCAAGTTGTGGCTTGCTAGAGTGTTGGGGCATCCATTCAGTTGATTACTGAAGAAACCAGGGCGTTGGGGTGTCCTTCCAGTGGGAGCTGGAGAGGGATGCTTTTCTAGAATTCTAGGAAGTTGTTGCTTTCATTTCAATTGGGGTTGAAGATTAATGAATTTATTAGAAAAACGTTCAATGGTTTTTGACCCGGAGGAGGTTTCCTACCTAAAATTCTTGTGCCTATTATGTTCTTTTATTTATTGTTATTATTGCATAAACATTAATAATAATGGAAGATTAACTAATGGTATGAAAAGATTTAAAAGTATTAACTGCTAAGGAATACTGATTCACACCCCCTCTCAGTTTTTCCAACAATTGGTATCAGAACCAAGTTCCTTCCATAGCAGTCTAACAACTAGAAGGAGATCATGGAGTATACTAATAGAGTTCCTTTGTTCAATGGAAATAACCATGCACTTTGGAGTGGAAGAATGTAGGTTCATTTGCTGGCGCAAGGATACAAAGTATGGGAAATCGTTGACAAAGGCTTCACACCGACCCAGGATGAACAAGGTAAGAAAAAATATGGTATATGATGCAAAGGCTAAAGATCTTATTATCAATGGGCTTATCGAATCTGTTTATCCTAAGGTATTGAGTTGTAGAACTACTAAAGAGGTATGGGGCAAGCTTGTAAATATATATGCAGGTGACGCAAAGTGAAAGAAGTAAAGGTTCAAATTTTCAGGGAAAAATTTGAGCAACTCAAAATGAGGGAAAATGAAGATATTGCTGCATACTTTTAGCGTGTTGATGAAACAACAAATACATTGAAAGGTTTGGGAGAACCTGTTGAAATAAAAATTGTTGTCCGAAAGATCCTCAAAACCTTGCCAGCAAGATTTAACCCTAAGGTATATGTCTTGGAAGATAGATCGAATCTGACCAACATAGATGAACTGCATGGAATTCTTACGACATATGAAATGAGGATTGAAGAAGAGGATGGCACATCTCACTTAGAAACAACATTTCCTGCTTCCAAGGAGAATGGTAAGGACAAGCAGACTCAGAAAGAAAAAACTTGCAGTTGTAAGGATGAAGAAAAGGAAGAATAGGAAGAAGAACTATCAGATAAAGAATACACCTACTTCATGTGGAAAATTAGAACATGTACGGGAAAATTCAAAGGTAAACTTCCATTATTATGTTTTGACAGTGGTGAGGTTGGCCATTTTGTAGCCAAATGTCCTCACAAAATGAGGTTGTTACAAATGGAAAGAAAGGTCCTAGGAAGTTCAACAAGCAAGGCAAGAAGAAATAGTTTAAGAAAGGTTTCTTCACCAAAGAAGATTGTTCCTCATTCGAAGAAGACAATGACAACGAAGAAGAATCCAATGGAAGAGTATTGTTTATGGCCAAGAACAATAAGCATGAGGCACCTGACTAAGAAGGAGAAAAAGAAGAAGAATGACTGAGGTTGAATTTCAAAACGAAGTGATCAAGGTTATCAAAGAGCTCAAAGCTGAGAAGAAGCATGTTAACACTCTTGAAGACGAATTGAGGACAGAAAGAGAACAGGTCCTCAACATTAAAATCAAGGTTGAAGAATACAAGCGAATTGAAGAATCTCCTAGGAAATAATTAAAGGAAAACAAGGAAAGAGAAGCATTGGAAGCTAAAATAGTTGTGTTGACCACTGCGTGTCAACTACCCATAGCAGTACCCCCCCTTTTCTTCGCAAAAAGGGATAGCGCTTGATCGACATGTCCGTGCCATTCGACAATCATCATTGACCTTGATCATATTAAGTTGTAAACCCAGTCTGCATTTTGTAATGTAAATAATCTTACCAGAGCTGAGTGATGTATGTAAATTACCTAGGTGGACCTAATTTTCTAGTGATAATCTGCATTCCGGAAGGTTTTTCGTCTCACCGATCCATGATCGGCAGAGTTTTCCTTCAACCTGACCCCAAAGCCGGAATGAATTTTGTCATTAGAGTCTTAGGAGAATCCTAGTGTGTTAATCTGCTAGATTATGTTTGGTTGCAGTACTGGGTGGTTTATGACGGCCTATGTCAAATGGGTTCTCCCCCTTGAGATGTAAAGTTGTAAAAGTCATGATGAAAAGTGTCTTGAGGGTTAGGAAATGTTAATCCCCTCATGCATCTTAAGTCCTAGGTCCTAGGGAAATTTTTCCAAAGGCTATGTTTGATGATCCATAATAAAAATAATAAA
>APFE030014265.1:136564-158840 GCA_000404065.3 Pinus taeda | reverse complement strand
TTAGAGATAATTTTATTTCTATTTTAAAATGGATATATCATATATGTAAGCTTGAAGAGTTTAAGCACAAAAGAAATTATACATCTCTTATATGGAGCCATAAAATACCTCTCAACACAATTATAAACATATGTATGAACTCCTAATCATATTATAAAATAGTGAACATCAATTAAAAAAAATCATAATAAATAGTTATTCTTAAGCCTAGCGTTTAACAAAATGTGCTGATCAATGTGAATTTTCACAGCAACTCAACAATTCTCATCGATAAATGAAATAGAAAATTTTCCGGATATGAGACAATTTTCAAATAAATTAACGCTTGTCAAGTCACTGTAATCATTAAGGAGGGTTTTAAGACAATATTTGAGACAATTTTTGGGTAAATTGTCTTAACTTAAGACAAAAAAATTGTGTATTTTATTAAATATTGTCTTTAAGGGGAGTCTCAAAAATTATTGTCTTAAAAAATATTGTCTTAAAGATTATTGTTTTAAAGATTATTGTCTTAAAAAATATTGTCTCTATAAAAACAATATATAACACAACCATTATTGTCTCTTAGGAGACAATTTCATTTTTTTCTCACTGGAGACAATTTCATTTTTGTCTCTCTAAAGACAACACTCCGATTAGAGATAATATGTTTTTAATACTAGCTATTGTCTCTCTAAAGATGATAAGATTTTTATTTAAAAATCACTTTTGTCTCTTTACAGACAATATAAAACAATGAATCCAAAAATATCTCCCCATTGAAATATATCGATATAAAAAACATTTAATTAAAAATGAACTATAAAATCATTGATTAATTCATGTTAGCCCATAGAGGAATCGAACCACCAATCTCCTGCTTTACTAAGCTCTTCCATTGAGCTAGCACACTTTAAAAAATTATGTGAATAGTTATATAAATCCTTAAAATTATGTGAAGAGACGTGGACTGCAAGTACCATTGAAACCTTTGAAGGGAGTGCCTTAAAGGATTCTCAAGTGATAGATTCATGTGTGGCCAGCAACTCAAAGTGTTTGCGAGACGTAAGGCTCGTAAGACACTGGGTACCATTTTGGTTTTTTGGGGACAAGGTAGATGTCCTTTTCGAGACAAATTACTTTTTATCTTTTGAAATGCATTTTGCTGTATAATTGAGTGGATTTTAAATAAATTTAGTTGGATAATTGAATGAACCAACATCTTAGCTAACATGCATCCACTTCAATTTTGAATTTATGTATATATTTTAACTTAGAATTTATGGAAAGCTGAGTAGTATGATCTTCCATGCTAATCTTGTGAAGTGATGTTTCAGAAATTAAATTTGTTAGTTTGATTTTGTAGGATCTTCTGCTCAACCTCAGTAGTTGGAACTCTCCTCCACGTGTAAGTTCAAAAGAATCAAAACAAGCTTTAAATTTCTGTTATCATCTTTCCAAGCTAATAATAATATTAAAGTGTTGTATGATTCATCTCAACTTCATTGTTTTTATCTTTGAAAACTATTTTATGTAATAAAATTATGGTTTGAAAATAAATCTATTTGTGTATGTTATAAATTGCAAACAATAATAAAACTATGATTCCTATGCAAATCATAATTGGTTAAGGATTTTGACTACCCTACATGATTGTTTTACTAGTTGTTTTACCATGCCCAAAGATTTCGTTGGGTTTCCCACTCAACCGATAAAGACTGATAAGGTTTTGTTTTGCAAAATTCTTAAGGAAGGATGGCTTAAAAGATGCATTTTGTTTGCTAAATAGAGTTCAAGACTCGTATAATTTTATACTATGGTGCACTTTAGTCTCATCACAAACACCATCAATTATTAGAGAAACCTAAATTCAAGATTTTGGCCTAAATGTTAGTTTATTTTTAAGGAAATTAACATTATGAAAATTTTAAATTTATAATAATAGAAATGAACATACATCTCCACATCTTACACCCATATCTACCCACCCAAGACCATAGAGCACCTTGTTTCTCAAGAAAATCATGGACAAACATAACCTCTTTTACTGACATAATCAATTAAAAGTTTAAATTACTTGATATTTCTTGTAAGGAGGAACAATAGACTGATTTACATGCTATTGTTTTTTATATAAAAAAAGAACTAAAACTTGCTACTGAAATAATCAATTAAAAGTTTAAATTACTTAATATTTCTTATAAGGAGGAAAAGTAGACTGATTTACATGCTATTGTTTTTTATATAGAAAAGAACTAAAACTTACTCTCTTCCATATCTACTGCTATAAATAGAAAATTGCAATGACATATGGACATTAAGTTCAACTTTCTGTATCAACAGAAAAACTCAATGATATGAGGATGCTAAATAGTAGTTTCAATATCCACTGCTGAAATAAAAAATCTCAAGGACTTAATATCAGAGTTCCTAGAGTGGAGAACATTGGAAATATTTGCTGATAGAGATTTGAATTTTGGGCATTTCAAATTTAAATAAATAAAGTGTAATGTGTTGTTTGTATATATTATGTAGCTTTTCCTCTTCTTGGGCTTCGAGATCAGACAGATTATTTTGTTGGATGTCTAAGGGTTCCTGTGTTGACTTTGCCGAGTATATTTGAGCTCTCCTCACATTTACAGGATCCCCCTTCTAAGGACATGCTTAATTAGTTGTGTAAATTGCTGACAAATTAATCAGCGGATTTTGTGTTCTCTGCAAAATTAAGGCAACCAATTGCTAGGGTGGTCAGTGCTAGAAATTAGCTGTAATGCCAGTAGATTTATTTTAAAATTGATTGATAAACATTTTAGTAATAATTTTACTATATAAGAATCTAGTTAATGGTTCAACTAATATATGAGATTTGCAGCAGTTTTTAGCTCACACAGTAACTGTGTTTTTTTTTGTTTTATTTTTCTTATATGTATTTTTCTTCATATTATTGTTGGCTTATCAGTTGGCTAGAAATAAGTCATTTCATATTCGACAAGTGGTATCAGAGCAGGTAAAATTGTTTTGGGTTAAAGTTGTATTGTTGGAATTTCGCCAAAGTTAATCATGTTGAATTCTAACCAGATGCTAGTTCCAGAATTTGATGGGAATGATTATGATTATTCGTGCATTAAGATGCTAACCTTTTTGATTGGAAAATATTTGTGGGAGGTTGTTGAATCACGATATGAGGAGCAAGCTGATTGGAATGCCCTTACATGCAATGAAAGAACAACAATAAAGGAAGCAAGGAAGAAGAATGCTCAAGTTTTGTTTCACATTCAGATAGCTCTTGATAAGAGCTTATTTCCAAGAATATCAGGAGCAAAAACTTCTAAAGCTACCTGGCAGACTCTACAAGAAGCTTACCAAGGTAGTGATCAAGTTAAGGTGGTCAAGCTTTAGACATTGAAGCAAGAGTTAGAGAATTTGAAGATGCAAGAAGCTGAAAGTGTGAGTGACTATTGTGTGAGAGTCAAAGATGTGGTCAATAAAATGGCTACGGTTGGAGAAACTATAAGTAATGAATTTTTAATTAAAAAATTATTGAGATCTTTAACACATAGATGGAATCATGTCGCAATAATCATGGAAGAAAGTAAGGATTTGACAAAACTACAGTTTGATCAATTGGTTGGATCTTTGATGTCTCATGAAGAAAGATTGAAGGACAATTTTGAAGGTGTAGAGAAAGCTTTTTCCTCTAAATTACAAATTACAAAGAATGAAGATGCAAGAAGCAACAATACCAAAAGAAATCAAGGTCAAGGTAAATGGCAAAGCCAAAGTCATTCAAGAGGTAGAGGAAGAGGTCGCTCAAGTGGAAGAGGTAGTTTCAAAGGAAGAGGTAGAGGCAGATTTGATAAGAGAAATGTTCAATGTTACTATTGTAATAGGTATGGCCACTTTGAAAGAGAATGCATATTGAAAGAAGGTAAAAATGCTAATTATGCTCAAGAAAGTGGTTAGTATCCTCTAGATCACTTATTTTTATCTTATGCCAAAGGTGAAAATACTAGTAAAGATGTTTGGTACCTAGATTTTGGATGCTCTAACCATATGACAGGGAACGAAAAGTTGTTTTCAACAAAGGATGGAAATTTCAAAGTGAAGATCCAGCTTGATGATGATAAATCATTGGAGGTTGTTTCCAAAGGAGCTATGGAGGTCCAAACAAAAGAAGGTATGAAGAGTATTTATAACATTTATTATACTCCACAATTGAAGCATAATTTGTTGAGTGTTGGGCAGCTATGTCAGAAAAATTATAAAGTAGTCTTTGAAAATAAGACATGTACTATCTATGATAAGAATAAGGGAAAGAGGGTGATCACTGTTGTGCCAATGACAAGAAATAGGATGTTTCCATTGAGTTTTGATGAACATAACAACAATCTTGCAAATATGGCTTATGCGGATTCAAGTTGATTATGGCATCTCAGGTATGGGATTTGAATTTTCAGAGTTTGAAGTTTCTAACCTCACATGCATTAGCTTTTGGTTTGCCCAAGGTAGAAGAGCATAAGGAGGTTTGTGAACGATTTTCTAAAGGAAAGCATGCAAGGGAAAGGTTTCCAAAGGGCAGTGCATGGAGGGCTCATCACCCACTTCAACTTGTTCATTCAAACATATGTGGTCCTATGCAGACTAAGAGTTTGGGTAAGTCATCATATTTCATCACCACTATTTTTTGAAGGCCAAAAGTGAAGCCCTCGATACATTCAAGAAGTTCAAAGCCCTTGTAGAAAATGAGAGAGGGTGAAAGATCAAATGTTTTGCAGACTGACTGTGGAGGATAATTCCACTCAAAATCTTTCCAGAGTTATTGTGATATGAATGGCATCAGGAGGCAACATTCTATAGCATACACACCCCAACAGAATGGCATAACTGAAAGAAAAAATCATACTTTGGTTGAAATGGCAAGATGCATGTTACAAACTAAGGGATTGAGCAACTCTTATTGGGGAGATGTAGTTGCTACAACAGTGTACATCCTCAACTGTAGCCCCACAAGTGACTAGAAAAGATGAAGCTTGGTATGGAAAAAGGCCTAATGTTAATCATTTCAAAGTTTTTGGTTCTTTGGCTTATGTGCATGTACCTGATCAAAATAGAAAAAAGTTAGATGCAAAGAGTGAGTTATGTATTTTTATTAGGTATAGTGAGACAAGCAAGGCTTATAAAGTGTATAATCCTCTAAATAACAAGCTTATTGTTTCAAGAGATGTAATTTTTTATAAAGGGGGAGTTTATGGTCATCAAAAAGGCCATGTTGAGAAGACAAAATTTGTTTTGAATGCTGATATAATTGTTGATAATGATCATGAGCAATTAACTAATGTTTTTGTAACTAGTGGCTTAACTACACCAAGCATCCCTTCATCAATTTCTTCAACATCAAGTTCAATTCCAACTTCTTCTCCAAGTTATACAAGGAAGGTAAGAAGATTGAGTGATATTTACTAGAGGAGTGCAAATCAAGCACATGAAGAAAGCCCAATAGGTGAGATTGTCAATTTTCCTTTATTAGCCAAGGTTGAATTTGAACCATCATGTTTTGAAGATGCATGTATTAATGAGGTTTGGATGCAAGCCATGCAAGAAGAGATGGATTCCATACAAAGGAATGACACTTGGAAGTTGACAGAGCTTCCACATAACAAGAAAAAGATTGGCACCAAATGGGTCTATAAGACTAAATATAACAATGATGGGAGTGTTGAAAGACACAAAGCAAGATTAGTTGCTAAAGGATTCACACAGAAGTATTGAATTGATTATGAAGAGACATTTGCACCAGTAGCAAGACAGGAGACCATTAGAATGTCGATTTCATTAGCAGCTCAAAAAAAGTGAAGCATACATCATATGGATGCGAAAAGTGCCTTCTTGAATGGGTACTTAGAAGAGGAAGTACATGTGGAGCAGCCACAATGCTTTGAAGTGGAAGGAAAGGTGAATAATGTCTACAAGTTGAAGAAGCCTTTGTATGGTCTCAAGCAAGCACCAAGAGCGTGGTATGCAAGGCTTGATGGAGACTTTCAAGAAAATGGCTTCCAGAAAAGTAAGAGTGATCCTACCCTTTACTACAAACAAGAAGGTATCGATATTCTAATCATAAGTTTGTATGTTGATGATCTATTATATATGGGTAGTAGTTCTAAGATGAATGATAAATTCAAAGTTGTTGTGATGAATGGATTTGAGATGAAAGATCTAGGCATCATGAAATATTTTCTAGGAATGGATGTTTATCAAAGTAAGGATGAGATTTTCATTTGTTAGACAAAGTATGCACATGATATGCTAAATACATTTGATACGCTTGATTTTAATCCATCCCCTACTCCAAGTGCTCATGGAGAGGTGTTATGTATAGATGATGATGCTGATTTAGTTGATGAGAAAACTTACAAAAGTATTGTGGGGAGCTTGATATTTGTAACCCACACAAGGCCTAATATTACATATTCAGTTTCACTTGTTTCAACATATATGACAAATCCATTTGAAATACATGTGAAGGCAACCAAGAGGATTTTAAGGTATGTGAGAGGCACTCTAAATTTTGGTATTCATTACTACTCCTAAAATGTTCAATCTTGTTGGATTTAGTGATTCAGATTGGGGAGGTAGTCTTGATGACCGTAAGTCCACATCTGGAAATTGTTTCTCTTTTGGTTTTGGTTTGATTACATGGAGCTCAAAAAAGCAAAGAACTATTTCCATCTCATCCACAGAAGTAGAGTATGTTGCAATTACCTCAGTAGGTACACAAGCTCTTTGGCTCAAATTTTTTTTGGAATAAATTGGAGAAAAACAAATTCAGCCTATACTGATTTATTGTGATAATGTAAGTGCCATCAAGTTAGCAAAGAATCCAATTCATCATAGTAGGACAAAACCTTTTGCCCTGAAATATCACTTCAAAAGAGATTTGGTGCAGAAGAAGGATATTGAATTGAAGCATATAAATACTCAGCATCAACTAGCAGATATCTTCACCAAAGCAGTTGCAAAAGATTAGTTTTTGGCACTACAAGATAAAATAGTAAATCCTCATTAAACACTAAGGGGGAGTGTTGGGAATAATGTTTAATTAGTTATGTAAATTGCTGACAAATTAGTCAACAAATTTTGTGTTCTCTACAAAATTAAGGCAACAAATTGTTACGGTGGTTAGTCCTGGAATTAGCTATAGTAGTGCTGGAAATTAGTTGTAATGACAATAGATTTATTTAAGAGTTGATTGATAAACATTTTAGTAATAATTTTACTATATAAGAATCTAGTTAATGGTTCAATATATGAGAATTTCACCAATTTTTAGCTCACACAGTAACTATGTTTTGTTTGTTTTATTTTTTTTATATGTATTTTTCTTCATAGTATTGTTGGCTAGAAATAAGTCATTTCATATTCTATAGATCAGACAGATTATTTTGTCGGATGTCTAAGGGTTCCTATGTTCACTCTGCCAAGTATATTCGAGCTCTCCTCACATCTACAGGAGTCCCTTTCTAAGGACATGCATTTTCTTGTCAGGAAAAATGTATATGAGGATCTCCCAACAGGTAAGGAGATTTTCTTCTGTCTTTCCTCTGAAACATATTGCAGGGCACTTATGTATGACATGGTAGGACCCCTCCTCAGGCCTTATAGCAGAAGATATGGTAGAGAGTCTCTCATTGGGTTGTGGGATGATTGCATTAATAGTATCATTAATAAGTTCTGTGCAGTGGAGATTGAGCTGATTTGAAAATCAAGGTACGAAGACTTGGGATCTCAAGAAAAATGGCCAAACATATGTGGATTCATGAAGAACTTGTGTTTATGGAGAGGTGAGGAGACTGATGTAGTGAGGGAGGGTGATGATTTACAGTAAATATTGTGGAAAATCTCTTGTGGACTTATATAGATTTGCCCTACGTTTTAGGTTATTATGCTGTTGGTGACATTGTTACATTTTGTGCCTTAAGCAAATCATATGAGAGGGTCATAAGGATTGATATTGTGTCAATGAATCTGTTGACTCCTGCTCAAAGGTTGAAAGCTTTGGTCCCTTGCTAGCGTGTATCCAAGATTTTTAAATTGCTTGCAGACCATTGTCATGGGCAGAAATCTAACTGTATTTATAGTGACTATCAAAGATGGATAGAGGAAGTGGGAAGATTATTGAGATAATGCCAACTCATGTTAAAATAATATTTCCTAATAGAAGGAAATGGGCCACTGTCAAGGAAATCTATGATTTTCTAGACAACAAAGTTCAACATGTTGAATACATCCATAAATCTGTAGAACAAGAGTTAGCATTGGTGTTCAAGCCGAGGGGCTATGCAACCAAACCTTCGACTGTGGAATAGCTTATGGAAGCTCTGAAATTTGTGACCAAGGCATTGGTGTCTTTGCACACGATTTCGTTTATGCACATGGATCTCAACGTGGGATAACGTGATGAGGAACATTGAATTAGATGAGTGGTTTATAATAGACTTTGAGGATGCCATTGGTGCACCTTAGATTTACCGTCATAATCTTAGTGGCTTGAACCATGCTCCTGAGATGTCTAGGGGTGTTCATGGGGTTAAAGTTGATGTGTGTAGTATTGGATACCTTATGAGGACAAGTGGGCTGAATGTGTCAGAGTTGTTGAGGAATTTACAGAATAAATGCTTGGAACAAGACCCAGATTAGAGGCCTTATGCTGCAGATTGCTATCATCACCTTCTTCAGTTGCAGTCTTCCTTGCTTAATTACTGAGATTAGACATTGCCAACCATGGTCAATTCTCAATCCTATGTATCTCATTATTACTATTCATAGGATCCAGAAGCACATGATTATTGAATGTTGTATTATTAGAAAATCTGATATATCTAACGAAGAACTCATTTCATACTGTGCAAAAGGAAGACACCCCTTCCTAGAATGCCATTAGTTCACAATGACAATCTCATGTAAATAGGTTGCACTTTTCATAACATTAAGCTGCGTATCATAGCCTTGACACTCAATTCTAATGGAAATAAGAATATTTCCATATTGTTCCCTGATAGGGGGATTTTTTAAAATGGTGTTCTGATTTGTAGTTTTGATATAATTTTATTTTTAATTCAATCAACTACATGTTTATTCTGTTAAAATAGAAATGGCGTGTTTCACAGTTTGGTGTATGCCACTCTAGGAAAATTGAAACAACAGCTCTCTCCCTTATTTTCATTCAAATAAATTATATATAAAGAAAGATTTATTTTTTTATTGTTTATGGTAGAGGGTAGATGATATTTATTGCTCAGCATATCAAATAGTAATGAATGTTAAAGACCCTGTAGTGAAAGGCAAAGCACAAAAATGAATTGAGGACTCAATTTTCCATAATACCCAAGTGCAATTTACCTATGTAGAAGGCCCCACACAGTTGGACATCATATAATGAGTAAAAAAATAACTACTTGAATACAAACATCCCATGTAAGACTAGTGATAGAACAACCCATAGTGCACGAGGACATTTTCAATTCATTTGGAGACCCATTTCTATAGTCTCACGAAAGAAAAAACTTTTTGTAGTTGAAACCCATTTCTAACATTCAACACAACTGGAGATGAATATCCAAAAGAGAGCAGCTCAATGCACCCTATGAAAATTTCACTTTGTCTTCCATTTTTTTGCATTATATCATATAGACATGTTATGCTCAATTGAAAAAATGATTTATCATCACCACCACAACAAAATCTCATTGTTTCAATCCATTCCAAACTTATTTCATCAACTACATAGGTTTACACACACATGCATCTTATGATATAAGAGAAAAAGGCTCTGCTAGGTACTAGAAACTTTAGATTCAATCTCAGAGACCAAAAGTAGAAGGAAAAAATAAATTGAAAGCTGCAACGTCGCTATATAAGTGGGGAAAGGGAAAACAAAATTGATACAATGAATCTGGTTCTTCCTCAATGTGAATGAAACTATGAAATTACAAATACTTAATGTAGGAATACTTTTCTTGTCATCCAAAATCCAACTTCAACTCTATCCACTAATTCCTCCAAGAAAGCTTTCCAAGAACAAATAAAAAAATGAATGTAAGAATAAGCCAACTGTAGGTAAGGAAAGTCTACCCTTCCCTAAGGGCAGGTGCCGAATATAATTGCGAGCTTTCTCCATTAAGTTCAGCAACCTTGTTAGATCCTTTGGTGGTAGTGACTAGGCTGAGGGTATCCTAGGTGACTAGGCCACTATGAATTTATCATAAACATGTAGACTGTAATTGATACTAAAAGGGATTTAGGAGTGTGTCATACTACATTGAGAGAGCCTCAAGTCACCAGGTCATTATGAACCTAATCATAAATAGGAAGACTCTAATTGATCAAGAAATGTCGCAAAAAATATTACATTTGTTGAACCTCGATCTTTACCAACTCATGCCCAAACAATAAATGGATATGGAAAAATAAATGAAATAACTAATTTGAGGATGTTCTAGTTTCAAGTTTTCCTTGAAACAATTTCCCCGACACTATTGAAAAAAAAACATAAGTAAACCAATCAAAATGTCCATATCCAAAAGACTGAAATAACATGAATATGAAGTGTGGGTTTACTAAAAAACCACTATTTTCCTCAAAACCACTCTTAAGGGCCGTAACAAATCATTCTCAAGTAGCCCACAGACAAGCAAAAATTAAATCAATCCACAGATGCACCAATAAATCAAAAAAATAATACATAGAAAGGAATGGGCAAAAGGTTTTCATAAAAGATAAGAAAAAAACCAATTTAAAAATAAATAAATAAAATAAAATAACCCCAAAAAGCAATTTTCGGAGTGCATGAGAACTTACCCTCTCAAGCTCATCCTGGATTTTGCATCTTTTCAATGGAGAGAACAAGCTCACCGTCTATGTGCTATTCCTCTTCCCCTTTTGATCTCTTGGACTTTTCCATCCTGCCCAGTCATTCTAACCCAAATGTCCTAAATATCCAACAAATTCGAAGGCACATGCAGAGTGGTGGAGAGGGAATGGTCCTAGCATTCATTATTACCTCCAGAAATGTTGCACTCTCCATCATGCCATCCTCAATGAAGAAAACTTACAAAGCTTAAAATTTAGATCCTATCATTCATTATTACCTCCATAAATGTTGCACACTCCATTCTACCATCCTCAGTGAAGAAAACTTCAAATGGAACATTATCATTATAATACCAAACAAGTTGTTGATTATTTTTTACTTCCACCTACAAAAGAGCTTTTTCTCGTCCAAGAGATATGTTTTGAAACAATAGCATTGGCACCAGTGTGTGTGCTAAGCTACTAGGCTACAATGGTGGCACCTAGTTTACCATGAATGAAACTTATAAAAGGGACTCAAAACAGATGTGCATCTACATCCTATTAAACTAGCAATATTTACAGAAAAGAGAACTAATATCTCAACTATTTTCACATTTTATGAACTGCACCTGTAGAGTTCTAGTAGCTGCAAGACCAAAAGAGTTATTATAAAACTTCAAGCTGTAAAAACTTTGACTGTCGCGCCATATAAGTTGCCCATTGATCTGAAGGCCTTGACATACTGATGATGCAAGTAAAACAGGGAATCGAGGCATGCACAAACCATTAACAAAATATCACAAGTTGCATTAATTAGGTTGACATTTATCACAGTAAATGGAATTCACATCTAACAATAATAAAGCCAATTTTTTCCATTTGTTCTTTACAAATTGAAATGGAATTGACTATCTAATACCCACCCAGAGCCTACTATTCACTAATCTCTAGGGACTAGTGCATTGCCTAAACCTATTAGATAACCAAGAAGATCTAGGACAGAAGATGGAGTTGCTGCTATGGGTAATGATTTTGATTGAACATTGGGACCTTTGGCAAGTGAAACATTGATTTTTGTCTCAGTACCTCATAATTCTTCATATGGAAGGTAGCAGTTTACTTGCAAGTTTGGAGGTAACAAGGTACAAGGTACATATGGAAAGACATATAGGTGGTAACCCAGATACAAGCATAAAAAGTGCTTAGAAGAATATATATGTGCTATGACTTCTCAGCCACATCATGGAAAGCCTTAATTTCAAAAATAAATTCTTTAATGAGCTCTATATCTATTACTTACCACTTCAGATAGAAGTGTTGAGTGTGACAACTGCCAAAAAAACTTATTATTATTAGAGATATTGGAAGAAAAATGCTTGAACTAATCATAAAATATAATACCTATACTAGAAAACAGTATACAAATGAAAGCACCTCAAACAGTGACAGATGAACTTAAGCCTTTTCATTAAAATAACTTACCACTTCTTTGGTATCCATTTTAGAACCCAAACTAAATCCAAAAACTTAAAAGACTAGCCATTTTTGAACTTCTTTCCTTCTCATTCTCAAGCCCAAAATGGTGAGCCTTGTGCTTGTGATCATATGGCATAATAGAAATGGTACCAACAATCCAGATGAAGCCATCAACTGCAAATCCTTCTATGCTAAGTATTTATTGTAGCTTTTCTAGAGGATATAGAGCTTGTAACATGCATAAGCATGATAGATATGACTTTCTAATATCTAAAATATCTTTGTTAACCTTGAATAACAGATTGTCAACATTTGAGGTTTAGGAATCTTCTTGACCATACACAAGGCCATGAATATCTTCTATAGAGTGAAAATCTTCTTGGATATCATATGCCATCCGTCATAAGAAATATTATAAGGGAAAAATATATTAAAAATAAAAATAAATTATCTCACTGATTCTATAGTAGGTTCATGAAATTTCATTCAACCTAAAGCTTCCTCTGCAATAGGGTATTCTCCATTAAGTAATTCCTACAAGATCAAATTATATCAACCTTCCCATCTAGACAAGTATAATCCTATATCTAATTCAATGGATAACATTTTATATTTCTAGCCCCCATTCGATAATGATACCTTCTTAAAGGTGTGCCAAAAATCTACTCAACATGACATTATAACTATTTACATCATGGGAAATATGGATAAACTCCGAATCAAAGATAAATGGTTTCTAGAATATGATTTTTCTATACATTTCCCTCATCCCATTTCACAATGGCAGCCAACAATCTAGATAATTCCATCTATTATGCCCTTATACCAATAGGTGTCATATATCATGATTGACTGGGTTTAGCTTTGAAACATGTTCATACCTTCACTTGTTGCAAAGGTTTTCCATATTTGTGAAAAATAAAAATTAAAACTAAAAAATGTAAAGAGGGTATACCCTAGAAAAATAATAAAAGGTTAAAAAGAATAAAGAAAAGGTCAAAAAAGGAAAGAAAATGAACCCCAATAAAAAGAAAAGACCATGAAAGTGTGCAAGTCTAAATGCCACTACTTTTTTGCTTTTGTATAATAAAATATTGTGTGCAGCTTGTCACCTATGCCACAATTCATGAATAGTCAAATAGTTTAAGCTTGGCTAGTTCATATTTTCAATTTCATGTTTAGATATAGAGAATAAATATTTGACCAAATAGTTTAATCTTGGCAGATAAGTAGATAGGTAGAGTGAATAAAAGGAGCTCAACAGTTTAATCAAAGCCCTTGGATGTAATAAGTGTAGATTTAGATAGGTATCACCACGTAAAAGAAAAAAGATGTTTGAAAAGGGTTTGCCAGTCTAAGTTCACCCTAATAAAGGAGTGAAAATGCTAGGGTAAAGTAGGTAGGGTAAGTAGATGATGGTTTCAGAATAAATGTGTGGTGAATGTTAAGTTTAAATGCTTAAATCTTTTACCTTCATCGCTAGGCAAAGGCATGTATCACATGGAAAGGCACATCAACATTCAAAGTCATAATAATTAACCTCCCCATTCATTCCCGCTAAAATTTTCACTAATTCCCTAAGTGATAAAGGTAATTTCCATAGTTAGAGGAGCTCAGAGCATTTCTCTGACTTTTGGAGGGACTAGACCCTTGGCCCAATAATTGGAAATGCCTAAAGGACTTAATCCCTTCATCAACATTTATCCCTTCACAAACTCATTCATTCCCTTGATAAAGCTTTTCCTAAGTAAAATCCTATTTTACTTAGGGAAATTAACACATTATCTATATATAAACCCTCTCATTCACTTAGCCTAAGGTTTAAATGTGTATGATGAAAAGCTTTCGGAAAACATTGGACTTAGCGCTTTCCCGTCCATTTGGTTATATTAACCATTAATGGTTTATTATATAATTCCCAAATAAAAGAAAATTACCCACACTCGTATTACTATATTATGAAAAACCCCAAATTATTAAATATCCCTCCCTGGTGGTTAAGTATAACCGTAAAACAAATAATATATGGGATTAATTAACTAATCTGTAGTTAATTAAGAAACTGACCCTGCCACCATTTAATGAGGATTAATTTATTTATGTGAACTAATTAATAACTCTCCCAACCAATCAAATCATCCTCGATACTATTAAATCCTTTAATTAATATCAGGCCCGCCCATGTTATCCATCAATCACATCATCACCTCGACCACTGTCCGATCAGATCCTTTAGATTTGACGGCCTATGCTTATATCGCTTGGGCCTTTTGGTCGATCTTTAGCACACGATGTGAGTGGTTTCATGTACAGTGCCAATCCTACGTGTCGAAAGATGTATGGCATCGCATTGCTCCCCCTAAATACCACTTACCCCCCAAAATTGATTCCATGAAACCCACTTACTGCCTCCTGCTAATGACAAAATGTCAAGTCGCCTCCCCACTGACGCCACCTATTCGTATCACGAAACCCGCCAAAAAATATAACTTTGCATAAAAACAAAGTTAATCTATTTTTCTGTTATTATTCTAAAAACTCATTTATGCAATCAGAATGTGAATTCAACTTGCTCATACTCCAACCATCAACTGCACCGAAAATTGCAGTCTGATGCCGCTCCAGTCCAATATTTAAACCCAGTGAACCAATAATCCATTGCCGATCACTCCATAAATAGGTATTTACCAGTTTCCTTTCAGAAACCTATAAATACTTAATTTCCTCTATAATTACGTTGAAAACCCCAAAATTCAGTGTAATTCAGTTGCAAATCTTAAAATTAAAGGCTCCTAGGACCCTCTGTTTCACTTATTCCACTCAAAAACCCCATTTCCATATCTAAATCCACAAGAACCAAAAATGAAAGCCCTCGTAGCCCTCAATGTACCTCCTATCACTACTCCTCATAGAGATTTGGATTATCTGCACCTAGCAGATAAAGATTTCCAAATCAAAGACCTCACATTTGTTGATTCCCCCTTGAGACTGCATTGTAAATACCAAAACCTTTACCTCAATAATGTTAACAATATTGGTCTGTGGGAATGAAATCTCCCAAAGTACCAATTGACTTCTGTGGACATTTTGCCAGACATTGTTCACCAGTGCCATGCTAATTATAACCCTAATCTCAGAGCTGTAATGTCCCCTGACCAGCAAATCCTTTTTACCATTACAGTATTTTCCATCAATGAAATATTGTAGTTGCAATCCATTCAAAACCTTACCCCTCTGTGTATTGCTGATTTTCTTGAAAAATCTTCCAAACTTTCCAACTCAGAGATTGCCAGAGTTTGCCAAATGTTCATGCTAGAGAAATACATTTTAGAAAATCCTCCACCTTACATGACAACTGCTTTTACAAGTTTAGGGAGGGATATTATTACCATTATTGCTTGTGTTCTTGGTTTTTCAAGCAACGAATATGTGGATGAAATGACCTTTGCTTATATGACTATCTTCATCCCTAGCTAGCCCCCTGCTACCAAGTATGACTATGCTACATTCATAGCTGACAAAATCCATGATCAGTTCATGAGATTGGAAAATGAGAGAGTATTCAAGTATTCCACAGTCCCGTATCACCTTTTCTTGTATTGTCGAACTGACAAATTCTCATTCTCGGTGAATAAGCTTGATACTAGAGGTGATCCTAGATCAGTCATTTTCTAGACTTCTGTCTTCCACTACTCATACATTTCTCCCTATTCATATAATTAATTCATAGAACAATTTGTCTATCATGTAACCACCATGCTGACAGGACATCCTCCCCTAAGAATCGGTGATGATATCAAGAGAATCCTTCAACTGTCAAAGCAGTAGAAGATAGGTGACTGGTACTTGTACAAGAATCACACTAAGATCCCAATCTACGGTTGTGAACTCCCTCCTTTTAAGTTGCCTAAGTATGTTCCTATGAGATTGTTTTCCCTGGAATATTACAGGCAAATGTTAAACTCTGACCAAATTCATTTCACCAAGGCAAAGAATAAAGCCCAATTGAGGATTAAAGACCACTTAGGCCCATTTGTGTGCAACAATAGAGAAGCAGGGAAAATAGCAAAAGAAATCATAGAAACAACAATGAGACTAAAGAAAATATTTGCCTGGGTTTATGACTCTCATGGTTTCATCAGTGACAGGAGGACAAAACATAATTTTTCACCCTACATCCATCACAGAATTCCTGAGATAGAACAATATGCCAATATGAATGAATGGAGAGAAGGGACATTGATAGAGGAAGATAGTGATAAAGTCAAATTTGAGAATGTAATGAAAGATTTGGAGAAGAGACTTGACCTGGAATCTTTCGTACAGGTTCATACCGAGTCTTCCCAAAGGCCAGCCTAGGAAACCAGTGCTCCCATAGTAGAGAAATCACACGGACAAACACAGGAAAATAGTATTCCTATTTCATAACAAACAAAATATCTAGAGCTACCAGAGTAGTTTTAAATCTCTGAAGAAAGAGCTCCACCACAGCCACACCTAGCTCCTACGAATATGGGAAATCCCCTAGTTGTGCAGACTCCTCTAAATGACGAAAAGAATTTAAAAAGAGATATGGAAGTAGCTACCCCTTCTAATAGACCTATAAATCAAACCTTTGCTAAGAGGCAAAGGTTGAATCCTTATTCAGAGGAGGATTTCATAGATGAAACTAGAGAAAGTACGAGGAAGGAAGGAGCAGACAGTCTACATACATTCCCAACAGGTGGGACACCTTCAAGCTCACAGAAGAAAGAACTGGAAAGGCAACAAAGTATAGAAGTTTCATCTCTCAGGTCTTCATCTAAGAAGATTATAGACATAAAGGGGAAATTCAAAGAAATCAAGACTAGGAATGAGCAACTGAAGGCCCAAGCCTATGCTGAATATTTAAAGATGGCCCCTACAAATCAAACCAGATTGATGTGAGCTTTCGACATCAAAGAGGGAAAAATGCAAATGAGCTTCTTAAAACCCATAGCTACAACCAAAATCCTTGGCAGATTATTTCAAAACTGACTTTTAAGTCATGGCTAAAGACATCCACCCAATAGACCAAATAGAATTACACAAACAAATAGGAGAGATGGTCTATTCTACACTGACTAGCAAGGCAATGTTGGCACATAGGTTGCAAAATTCACTGAGCAACACTACTGCCCAATTGCAACTAGAAAAGTCCTCCTCACAAGTAAAAGACAATAGAATCAAATCATTGGAGGAGTTGATTATTGAGTTGGGCCATGACCCAAAGGATATCAAGGCAGCAGAAAGCTTAATAAAGAGGAAGAATGAAGATATAGTTGCACTTAGGAAACAATTGAAATTGCCACCATTCATTAACCCTTAAACTGCTGAAGTGATAGAGAATAAAAATGAAGAAGAGATTATGGACTTGGTCCTTAAGCTAAATAAGCAATTAAAATAAACAGAGCAGGAATTATAGAAAGTAGTATAGTCAAGGTAGAGTGAGTTGACCACACAACCCCAGACGGTAGTGCCTATAGTTTCAACAGCAGTCCCTTCTACATTGGCATCAACTTTAGCACCAAATATTCCTTTGGCAACAGTTCCACCCATAGAAGTAACATGTACATCACAAACAGGTACACCAACACAGAGTACAGAAGACTTGATTAAGTCCATGGAGGACATGAAGCTCCAAGTCACAGAGCTACAAAAAGTGAAAGAGAAATTCAATACATTGGATTAGAAATATGATGTTTCAAAAATCAATTTTGCAGAAGAGATGAGGAAACACAAAGGCTTTACCCAACAAATTAGAGCACTGGAGAAATACCTTACATTTGAAAAGCCCTTGACAGAGATAAGAAGGATATTGTGGACCAATATCATTGATTCCATCAATGATATGTTGTCATTAATTCAAATTATTTTTGAACAAATTGATTTGGTTAAGCTTGCTCTTGAAGAAGTTCAAAGAACCAGAGTGGAATTGGGTAGAAAGCCTAAAGAGGCAATCTAGTTAATCAATTTCCTAGATAGTAGAAATAGGCAACAGTTGGAGCAATTAAACATTGAGGATACGACTACTACCATCCTCGAAATAAAGAAAGTGTTGACCAAAAGGAATCTAGTGCAAGGCTTGGAATGCAGATGTTAAAGTATGCAGGAAGATATCGACGAGTTCATGAGTAAATTTGGCATCTTACAAAGTGAAGGACTCCCAAGTCCTTTAGTCATCAATGACAAGCTAATGGTTCAGATAGACTACATCAACAAGTTACATCAGCAAGTTGATAGTTAGGCCAGTTCGTTTGCAGTCAAGGCATTGCCCACAGGTAAAGCTCTCTATGATGGTTTGGAGAACCTTTTTTACATATAACATGAAGTGATGCACCTATTCCTAGTGCAACAGAATTTTGTGAAATATACTGAAGCAAATGAAATCTACAGGAAGCTAACAAGAACAAGGATACCAAAAGATGATTGGTGGTCCAGCATGACTGACATCTTGTAAATTACCATGACTTAAGTGAGGTAAAGAGAAATAATTACCAGAGTAAATTTTGGTAAAAAGGGTGAAAAATCGTGAACATGTAAAGAGTATCAGATACAGTGAAAAGATAAAATCAGATGTCCAACACAGAGTTACTAGCACGACAACAAGATGCATATACGTAGGACTTGCATCTAGCTCCTTCAACAAAAACAAGGACAACAACAATCAGTTCACATTCAGTTTCTACATTCGATACCATATTCTCTATATTCATGTAAAAAATATTTAGTTTTCCTAGAATATATCTCTCTTAGTTAGGAGATATTTTGATGTAAACATTTGTATAAATACTTCTTCATTCGAAGTATTAGGGGTGGATTCTTAGACATTTCTGTAGGCAATTTACTTTTGGAATTGAAGTGTTGTTGAACAACTTTTGTATGGTTGGCTAGAACAAAGTAATAAAGCAAAGGACTTTTATAGGATACCTGTGTCAAACGAGAAATAAATAAGTATTCTATATCTTGTGTTTTACAGTTTTTCTAGTTTAATAAATATTCATATGTGTTTCATATCTGAATGATAAATGAAAAGTTATATTTCAGAAAGAGCTTTACTGCATAATGTGTTTAAAATCATTTATATTCTTAATGTTTTCTTCCAGGCTATTATAGGTAGGCAATTCTTAATTGCTCCCCACTTTCATAGTTTATCACTGTGATCATTTAACAAAGAATACTTAATTGCTTTTTGTTAATGAGCACCAACTTTCCGTCATCTTGGACCCTGTTTAAGGATTCTTAGTTGCCCTTCCTCCCTTTTCAAGACCATTTCACCCATTTCAAACTATCATTTGTTTTTTATTTGGCTATCTTTCCCTATGAAATTTCTCCTTTGTTAAATCAACCTAATCCATTTAAGCCATCCTTTAGTTGACTCCATAGCCCAATGGTTTGAAATATCTTTTTCTATCCATCTACTCTCGAATTCCACCACAAAACAAAATCAAAACCCCCCAAGCTTTCATAACTAGCCTAATATCTCACAAAACAAAGCTAAATCATAAAGAGAGAGCCCTCTCTGAGTACATATTAGCTAGATTTTATACTTAAAAGATTGGTTTATGGTTACCTCGGAGTGTCCTTTCTTTTGATAACTTCTAAAGGAAAATCTAAGTGATAACACCATCAACTGCAAATCCTTCAATGCTAAGTATTTATTGTAACTTTTCTGGAGGATATAGAGCTTGTAACATGTATAAGCATGATACAAATGACTTTCTAATATCCAAAATATTTTTGTTAACTTTGAATAGCATATTTTCGTCATTTGAGGTTTAGGAATCTTCTTGACCATACATAAGGCCATGAATATATTCTATAGAGTGAAAATCTTCCTACATATTATATGCCATCCGTCATAAGAAATAGTATAAGGAAAAAATATATGAAAAATAAAAAGTTTAGATCACAGATTCTATAGTAGGTTCATGAAATTTCATTCAACCCAAAGCTTCCTCTATAATAGGGTATTCTCCAATAATTAATTCCTACAAGCTCAAACTATATCAACCTTCCCATCTAGACAAATATATTCCTATATCTAATTCAATGGATAACATTTTAGATTTCTAGCTCGCATTCAATAATGATACCTTCTTAAAGGTGTGCCAAAAATCTACTCAACATGACATTATAACTATTTACATCATGGGCAATATGGATAAACTACCAACCAAAGATAAATGGGTTTTGCCTTTTTCCCATAAGCATTTATTAGCATACCCTATGTAGTTGAGAGAAGATCATTTGGATAATGGGATAAAGTCTTAGTTTCTTGCAAGGGCATCCAAAAATCACCCTTGTATAATTGACTACAAGCATATTTACAATAGTTTTTGCTCACTGACTTGATATTTGTCTCAAGGGAGTTTTCCTTGAGGGTCTTTTGCGCAACACTTTGCCTTAAGGTAAAAGTGTGTATACATTGTTGTATGTAATGTTAGGCCCCTACACTACTAGTGTAACCCTTTATTATTATTAGTACAACCCCCTTACTATATTGATGTACCCATGTAGTGCCGATATTGTTACTATTGTGCCCCATAGAAGCCCACTATTGTTATTATTGTGCCCTTACATTATTATTGTTATGTAGGCTCTGATTATATAATGACCCCTAGACTTCTTATTATTAGAAAGGAGGTATTTTCATTGTATCATCCAAGAATTGTTCATTTATGTAATATAAAGGAGGTTGCCCCCTCGAAGAGGCTGAATTCTAAGGCATTGATCTATGTTTTCTATCTTTTCTTGAGCTGGTTTCATAACATTTGGTATCAGAGCTTTGGATTATAGGGTTTCGCTGCTCCAAACAGGTCCTCGTGGAATTTTTACTATAACTTTTTTTTCTGTGACGTTTCAGAAGACACAAAAAAAACCCATTTGAGAAGACATCGTACAAAATCTTGAGTCCGAATTTTAGAGATTTTTACGCTATATTTTCGGAGATATGATCAGAGGAAGTTGGTCCTTTTGCAAAATCTTGAATTACATTCAAAACAAGTGACCTAGGGAAAATCATCATAAATTTTGCTCTGAGCATCAGACTGAAATTTTGTCATAAGGTACACAAAGAGAACAGTCTGTAGTTTCTTGTATATATTTTTAAGAGCCAAAGGTCAAAACAGGGACACGTGGCACGTCGTACAAGTTCGCTCTACTGAATTAGTCTATAATCAGGTCACTGTGGGAGATTTGGCATAACTCTTCATTGGAGAATCCAATTGGGGTTAGACTGGTGGCATTGGAAAGAGGACACAGAGGACTACTACAGGTTGTAGTTTTAGAACTTAAATATCTAAAAGTACATAGTTACAGTCATTTCAAGATCGAGCTCCTAAAATCAAGAAAAATTAAGATGAGGAAGTTTGATGGCAAGGATCGGTAAATTGGATACTTCAGATGGAGCAATATTTTGATCTACATGGTGTACCACTGTTACAAAAGGTATCTATTGCATCTTCATATTTAGAACCAGGTCAATTTTTATGGTATAAAGGGCTTTGTTCTCGTAAACGACTTGTTACGTGGTTAATTCTCACAGAGGAAATGATAGCACATTATGAGGATACAAAGAGCAACACCACAACAATTGGAAAGAGTAAAAGGGTTTTGTGACATACTAGAAAGTAAAATTATGGCAACAATGAATTCTACCCCTCATAGCTATGAAGATGGAAGTGTTGTTTCTCTTAGCCTTCCACAACCTACAAGGGTTACACCACAACAATAGAAAAAAGAGAAAAAGGGCTTTGTTACAATTGTGATAGCAGATGCACTAAAGGTCATAAGTGTGTTGAGAAGAAATTATTTTACATAGATTATGAAGAGGAGCAAGAAAAGGATCAAGAAACATCAAAAGAAGAGGATATACGCCAGGATCCAACCCCAGAGATAGAAGAAATGAATCAGACGATATCTTGTAAAGCATTGGCAGGAATTACCACTCCTC
>APFE030014265.1:116061-136099 GCA_000404065.3 Pinus taeda | reverse complement strand
ATAATGACCCCTTAGACTCCTATATATAGAAAGGAGGTCTTTTCATTTGTATCATCCAAGAATTGTTCATTTATGTAATGTAAAGGAGGTTGTCCCCTCGAGGAGCCTGAATTCTAAGGCATTGATCTATCTTTTCTATCTTTTCTTGAGCTGGTTTCATAACATGTAATCTTGATCTTTCATATTATCAATACAAGAAGATACAAATCCACCAATTGAATATGCAATAACTGCAAAATCAGATAGCTCAAACTGTTCACATTTTGTGTTTTCATCGAAGTTGGCTGATGTTGCATGTTCTTCATCAAAATTTGTCCATATTGTTGTATTTTCTTTTTCTGCAATACAAATTTTATCCACACTGTCCCCTAAATGATATTTCTCCTCATTCATTTCTTCAACCTTATCCTCATTATACATCATACTGGGCAATCATCATTATTGTACAGAACAACCTTTGGATATTATTGGTGAATAATTATAGTTAATGGGTTCTCATGTAATGATTCCCAATACCAATCGAACAACATATAATTTGAATCGCTCAAGTAATGAATCTCAATTTAACAACATTATAATATAATTACATTCTACCATAAATACACATCAAGAATGCTCTATCTTGTAGATTTCAACACCCATGTATTCAATGGATTTACGGGAATGAAGGGAAATTGGAAAGACAATGATCTCCTACAGTTATGTATGGCCTTGTATAGTATGTATGGCCTCTTAGACAACCAAGATTGAGCTCAAACTCACCCTAGAAAATGAAAATAGTGCTTAGGGGAGAGGGAAACCACTCCAGTAAGTAGAAATCCACCCAAGAACGCTTAAGAACACTCCATGTAAGGAGAGAGAAATTCTTAATTGTCATACAGAAATGAAATTAGCATCTCCTTGAGGAAATGCAATAGCTATAGAATCATGGCAGTTAATCTCTAACTCAGCAAGATAGCGGATGATGAGTACCTCAGAGCTGATGCATTTCATAGAGCATTAATCAATAAAGAGTTTCTAAATGATGCTAATATAAATTCAATGGAGAATTATTTATTTCATCCATGAGCACAAAGAAAGGGAACACATATACTATTACTAAGGAATAAGAATGATGATAACTCATACACCATAAGTTTACTATATCTTAACAACATATATTAGATGAGAGCCTAGCACATTGATTTCATTGTGAAAAGAGAGATGTCCATTTGCAAATTAACCCTCGCTCCATGCGAGACTATTGCAACATAACTCCTGTGGGAAAATGAAGGAATTGATCATGGTAGTTAAACACTGAATTGAGCTAGTTTCAGTGTTGTCCAATTAGAGATATTGCATCTTGTCACAGGCAAAGATTGCAGGACATTTCAACATTACAAAGGCACCAATCCAGGCATACTCACTCTTTATTTAGTTAAGTCAAAGCTCATGGAGAATGATATCCAGGCATTTTAGCCTATATTCAACCTCTTTTGGGTATCAACCAAGAAATTGAAAAGGTTCGAAGTTTGTAATCCAACGAGAGAAGAAAACCCGAGGATAAAAAGTGGTCTACAACACTTGAAGAAACCCAAGTTTGTTACTATGCCGAATCTCAATATAAAGCTATCTATTTGTAGCAAGATCCGAATATATGTGGTAAAGAGTCAAGGGTTTCCTAAGTAGCCAAAGATCAGTGATAGAAGGTAAAGAGTTTGTAATTAGAAGCCAAAGTATTATGATAAGAGACTAAACCTACAATAAGGACATAAATTTGGAAGCTGCTTGTGACTTTGACTAGGAAGAGATTCAACTATCGACCTTGACTTAAAGAGGAGGGCTGATTTGCAGGGAGTCTTCGGTCTTGTGTTGGATATCTTATTTTAAATAAATTAAATAATAGGAGGATTGTTGGGTTTCCCCAATTGAGGGGTTTTTCCCTGGCTTGAAAAAGCTTGAAGTCTGTACTCCAACAAGAGAAGAAAAACCAAGGATAAAAATAAGTCTACAACAATTGAAGGAACTGAAGTCTGTGACTAAGTTGAATCTCAATCTAAAACTATCTATCTATACCAGGAGCTGAAGATCTGTGGTAAAGAGTCGAGGGTTTTCTATAGTACCCGAAGGTCAATAATAGAAGGCAAAGATTATGTAATTGGAAGTCAACGTATTATAATAAGAGAGTAAACCTGCAGTAAAGACAGAAATTTGGAAGGTGCTTCTGGCTTTGACTAGGCAGAGATTCAACTATTTACCTTCACTTAAAGAGGAGAGCTGACTTGGAGGGAGTCTTTGGTCTTGTGTTAGATATCTCATTTTCAATAAATTCAATAAGAGGAGAATTGTTGGGTTTTGCCCTATTGAGAGGTTTTTCCCTGGCTTGAAAGTCTAAATCTCTATGTCTTGTACTTCTTTGTGTTCTTGGAAGAACAATTTGTATAATTACTTGATCAAAAAGAAATATTAACTAACAAAGAAAAGAAGATTAATTATCACAAGTAGTTAAAAAGTAAGAAAATCTACTTTACCTTTGATTTTCTAACATAGGGTGTCGTCTATTTTGCTAGGGTGCTAAAAGTATCTTGTAGTGCAATTTTGGTATCTATTGCCTAAAGAAGCAAGAGAATTTTTAATAAATATTGTGACCTTCTTTGATTTATAATGTATTCACTTGAGAGGTGAAATTGTTGCCTAGCAAGGAGAAAATGCACACACTTCTGAAATGGACAGATTAGGAATTATTTTGTCAGGAAGCTCACTATACTTGGATGAACATGCCTGCATGATGTCCGAGCCTTTTATAAGCCTTGATAAGTAATACTTCCAATCACTTTAGATCAATATTCGTTGAAGGAGTCCCCCTTCATTTTAAAATTCTATATATATAGTATATATTAATATATATAAATATATATATATATATATTATATATATATATATACATATATATGCAAACAGAGTGTTAGCAAGAAGTGCTTACCTCACCTACAAAATATTGACTCTGAAAATAATTTTGGATTGCATCTATAACTCAAATCTTTTAGAGGATGAGCTTCAAATGACGTCCAAGCATCAAAAACTAAAAAATTCATCGGAAAAGTTGAGAGGAAGTAAAATGGGGTAGAAAATTACTAAAAGATGAGATAACATTAACAAATTTTCGGTCACTATGGTTCACCTGCTCTTTAATCTGCCTTGATATCAAGACCAAGGCAAATAGTGCCTGCAAAAGAAGGAATTGCAACTTTGGAAGATAGTGAGTATGTATACAATTGATGAAAACTTATATATACATAAGGGCATTCTATGTCCAGAGGGTTAGGTGAAAAGCTATAAAATCCTTTGACACTAACAAGATCCATGTATTTCTTCTCAGAAATATACATCCAAAATGTCAGAGTGGAGCTTGTCATGATGATTTCATGATTTACCAAGGCATGTCATATCTCTTGATTTGGAAACAAAATGTATAGAATGTGAACTTTTTGTCACTTGAAAACTGAGGCATGCCACCTCATTCAATAAAATTTACTATTAACAGAACAAGAAACCTATACCATGCTTTAAGTATTTAACTGTAATCTGTAGATAATCAGTTTCAACAACTTCTCCAACTGGCCATTAATTGGACAAATCAGAAATAGTAGGGACATCTAAAAATTAAATATCTAAGTCAAAAAATATGGTAGATATGTTTGTGAGGAGGACCTTTCAGAACTAATTTTAGTTGGCCTTGGAGACCGTGAATTAGAAGAACACTTAAGCAATTAAGATCTTTTCCTAGTTTCTTTCAATCAACATAATGTTAATCTAATCATATGTGAAAGAAAATACATCATCTTGTAGTAGTGTCTAGTAACTAAATCAAGCCAAGATGGTGCAAACAGAGTTTTGTCTCTAGAAACACAATGGAGTCTTCAGAAGAGTAAAGCATAGATATGAATGAAAAGTTCTACAAAGAAACAAAGATATTTAGAATTCATAGAGGATGTTGAAGGTTAGTAGATGCAATTCGTGAATTATTGATGGCCAACTTGCTACTGTATAAAAATGATGCCATCATATTGAATGAATGCAGGCCTCCTACTTTATTGTCATGTAGAGTGAGGTTACTATGCAACTTGCCTAATATCCAGTGAAAAAGAAAAATTAAGAAAGCTAGTACAATACAAGCTATGAACAGAAAAGCCAGCTCATATATGGAACAAAGTTATTGCTAAAACAATTTGACGAGAAGAAAAACTACATAAAAAAAATAGACTTTTATTCGTATACCTCTAAGAGCAGGAGAAGCCCCAGCACAAAGCTGATAAAATATATGATAAGATTGTTCGCCTTGTAATTGTACAATACAAATGGGTAGTTTATGGCATTATAGCTTCTAGAACATACAATATCAAATCAAATAAATTTGACCAAACTAAAATAATATGATCACGTGCTCCTCACATTCTTGAGCAAACTTGTAGAGCAGAAAAAAGGATTATGTTAAATTACAGTTCACACATTAGGGTATAATCCAACTAAATAACCTCTCTACATTATCCCATATCTGACACAAACATATTTCAAATTAAATAGGGAAAAAAGGAATTGTGAAGTCAGTTATAGAGATGTAAAATAGTCAAAACTAAAAAAGAGCCTAAACTTTTCTCACATGTTTGAATATGTGCACCAAAAATTTTGCCAGTGTCATCAAAATGCATGTCAATCAACTTGCACTGCATATAACTTCACACAATATCCTTAAAATTTTGCAATTCCTTATTTGAAATTTACATGTCTAGAAACACAATGAATTCACTACAAACATGTTTGTCTACCCAAAATCACAAATATTCAGTCAAACACGGTTGCAATGGAAAAATCACAAGTATCACAATTCTATCTCCCATGTACTGTAATTGTCTAATATGAGAATACTACAAAATGAATCCAAAATAAGATTTGTCTACAATATTTTATCACCTACTCTAGTCACCTCCTTGTGCTTCTAGGTATTGCATTACAATTTTTGCAGTTTCTATTTTGCATGCACCACTTTCCCCACTGAAATAGAATTTTGTTAACAACAACTAAAGAAAATATATTGGATCGTGCTGGTGAATCAGAGCATTATGGATCAAGTTTGGTATCAAAGCAACCTTCTTGCTGATGTGAATTTCAAGTGTGAATAATAAGTAGAGATTGGACATGCAACATGAAGAAGGAAAATAGAGAATGAATAAGATATCTACAAGTATTTCTACCAAATGGAAGACATCGTAGATATATTGTTTGTGGATTATGAGAAGAAATTGGAAGAGAAGGAAAAGAGGAAGAAAGAGAGAGCAGAGGATGATGGTTCAATAAATGAATGAGAACATCCATCTCCATATTCAAGTGACTGTTCTTCTTCTTCATATTTTTCTCATCACTAGAGCATTGAAGTAGAGAATGTTGAATTGAGGAGACTTCTACAAGAAGCAGAAAAGGAGAAGAAAATATTGTAACTTTAGATACAAGCCACAAAATAGGCCTTGGTAAAGTTGTAGTGTATCAATGAAAGATAATCCAAATCCAAAGAAGAAAGAGAGTATTCAATCAATGAGACTGGATAATTGTAGGCTGAGAGTGCATCACACCTTTCTAGTATTTATGATTGCAAGTCATCTCCAAAGGGAGGAGAGAATTTCCAAGGAAGAGCTAAGAGAAGTTCTCCTCACTAGATCTGAACCCAAGACAACCATTCAAGGTATAACTACTCCAATGTTCCTTTTGATTATAAGAAAATTGACAAACAAAGTTTATGGGATAGAAAACCATGTACATTTTGTGGTTTGAATAACCATGCTACTACTTAGTGTTGGAAAAGAATGGCCTTAAACAGGAAGAATCCAAGACATGAATATCCTTCTCCACATTAGGAGACAAAAGAAAAGTTAAGGAAAGTATGGAGGAGGAAGAACCATTGTAGCCATTGCAACAAGAAAGGACATCAGAAAGCTACATGTTGGAAGCTCCATCTAGAGAAACAACCAAAGAAGGGCAGGGAACATATGAAATCACTTGTGAATGAGCCAATCACCGAGGTCGTTCAACAAGAAATCCAACTACAAAAATAAAGCCCATTAGCCTAGTTAGGTAAGAAAGGGTATATTTTCTAACTAGTTTGGCATGACCACCATTGTAAATCATATGTTGTGAAAATGTTTGTAAAGGTGATGAATGTATAACATCATTTGTATATGAAACATAGTGATATTTTTACCTTTGGTTGAATAGCATGGGGTATGATTTTGGTTGTAGAACTTGACAATGAGTGTGTTATAAACTCTTTGAAAGTATGGTTTTGTTTGGGTCTTTCAGGTCGGACATGTATTGGAAGATATAGATTTGCATGTGGATAAAGGTGTGAGTTTCATCATTCCAAGTTTCAAAGTAGAAAGGTGAGGGAAATGGAAGGTGGCTTGTTAGATACATTTGTTATGAAAATCAATATTTTGGATCATGTTTATACATTTGGAGGACCAAAAGTCCTTCAGTGGGGAGAAAAGATCCAGGTGAATACCTAATGGCCCCAAAATAAAATTCCTTATATCTCATTGAAACAAGGACTAGATTGAAGAGCTCATCGCAAGCTTTCCAACAAGGAATATGATGCCTCAATTCGAGTTCGTGTGAGGGAGTTATGCTTAGTCAATGTTTTGGTCAAACTTGTCCCAATGGATAAATTTAGAAGGTCACCAGTAAATTTGGAGCTTCAAAAACTTTGGTAGTTCGACTAAGTTTGGAGGTTTGGGGGCTAAACTTAGTGTATCACTAGATAAATATAGCAACACCACTATAGTTGGCAGAATCACTAAATATGGTGGCACCTCGCAAAATTTTGCAACAAACAAGTGGCCTAATAAAGAGGGGCCATATGGGCCAACCAAATGGTGCCACATGGCACCTTGTGGGAAGCCAAATTTTCCTAGTCAGCCCACAAATTGGCAAGTCAAATGACTGATGGTTAAGGTTGGAAAATAATTATGATCCGACTATTTATAATGGTTCCAAACTTGGTGCTATGGTTAAACATATAACTGAAAATGTTTTAGTATAGAATCAATGCCAACTGAAAGTATAAACTTGATGTGATGACTATTATATTTTGGTAGAATATAGTTTAAAATGGTTAGCGAGTCGCCAACCAATAGCTAATCCCTGCCAACAAAAACCATATATTGTCACGGTCATATTAAATACCAACCGATGATAAGAAAGTGGTTAAGTTTTGATGAAATGGTCAATGTATCAAGTTTATATCTGGTTTGAATTGACTAGGCAACAAATATATGTATAAAAATCAACAGCGATATTGCGGTTATGTTGAATTTAAGAATTCAGTGGATAAAACATATATGCGGTAAAACATTTGGTAGTAATAGTTAAATGCAAGCTAATATTAAAACAAACCAATAAATGGGAGGAGTTTATTTATTGATGATTTTAGTTCAATTGATATATATTAATAAAAACCAACAACAAACTGTGGGTCATAGGGTTCGAACCCCTAATTGGCCAACTGGGAAATTAACTAAACATGATGGGGTCACTGTTGGGCTAAAACGTGTACATTGTTATCACTTCCCATTGAGTTTTATATAAACTCATTATTTTCAATGCAACGAGGGTGTAGCTGTGAGACAACAATGGAGTGACAGCAAACGAGGATGAGAACTCAGAACAAGATGGAAGCTTGACTGTGGAACCCTAAAATAGAGACATAACCTTGAGTCTGAAACCAAGAGGTTATGCAATACGAGGAGGGAAAATTCTTTTTGATGTTGTGAGGAATCTTAAAGATTCCCTAGGGGGCATAGAGATGCTAATGGCAAAACATAGCTGACTTTATACTCATTTTAACTAGAATTTCACAAGGATCTCAACGGTTCAATTAGTTTTTGCATCCAAGTAGTAAATTTTAGGGGTCATGGAAGAAACACACCTCCTTCATGAATTTCTAGGCACAAAGTTTGAGACAACAATTCACCTTTCAAAAGCAGGTCATGTTTATAGTCAAAAGTCTCAGGAGGACAGGACAAATTTGCTAGTGCTGTAATTGCTATTATTTGAGTAGTTGAATTTTAATTCATTCCTAGGATAGAGGTATAATGATATATTTTATATATAATTTCCTTTCTTTTTGATGAGATGAATGAAGAGACCTCCCACTATTGAAGCAGGGCCTGGAGACATAGTGCACAACAGAGGAACTCCATTATCAAGACTTTGTGTGCATTGTCTTTATTGTCTCCTTTATGTTTCCTCTTCTTTAAGTATTTATACATATGGTTATTACATGCTATTTCATGCAATTATTCAAACATAAACTAAAGAAAATATCTTGGATCATGTAGGTAAATCAGATAATTCTGGATCAATAAAGGCATATGAGCTAGGGCCTTTCACCCTTCTTGCACCTCCTCTCTAATAAGGCAAGTTTAATAATTCCTTTATGACCCATTTTATAACAAAACAACAGCTACATTGTGAATTGACATATGTCATGAGTTTTGATGAAATGACTTGCAACCTTGTATAGGAAGCTTCAACTCTTGAAATAAAGATATGAAATATAATTCCTTTGATGATAAAGTCATGTCCAAAATTTTGCAGGGAGGCTTGGGAACATGCATTCTAAAGAAAACAAAAACTATTTTGGGAAATTCCACTCGGAGACGATTATATTAAAATAATTAATATTTTTAATGGGTTTCCTAAGTTTAAACTTAGGAAAATTAAAATTTTAATGGGTATTAATATATTTGTGGGTTTATCTTCTAGAAAAAGATGGAGATCAAGTAAAAAATATATGAGCCTTTGATTAGGAATTAATCTAGGCCGTTGGTTTCCCAATAGGACGATATAAGAAGGGGCTTGACAGTCATTTGGAAAATAGATTGAGAGATCAAGAGATCGAATTTTTGAAGTGAGAAGTTCTCAGGAGGAAGTTCTGATCGAGGACATTTCTTGCAGTTGAGGGGCAGGGATGTTTGGGTTGGATTATCTTCTCTAGAGCCTAGGAAAGATAGCATAAAGAGGCAGAGAGACACTAGAGGGGTTGATGTTGAGCCAAAAGGGCCCATGTAGAGCTTGATGTTCAGCTAGAAGGGCTCACGTAGAGGCAACTTAGTCACCCACACAGAAGTTCGAGTTTTGCATTGGAGCTACAATTTATGAGCTAGGAGGGTTGGAAATTGCTCCAAAAGGCAAGATGTTTCCTAGTTGAGTTGACATAGAGCCTAAGAGAGCTCCACACAAAACCACATAGTTACTCCACAGGGGCAACGTAGTTGTAGTTGGGGACAGTTGATTTAGGTGGTGAAACAAGTAGGATTTGCCTGGTACAGTGAGGTAATCTCACAATTCTTCTATGCCATTTGTATTTCTCTGTAGTTGGATTATCGGGAGGGCATCTAGAGTTGTATTCAGAAAATACCACTTAATAATAATAAACTCTTAGAGCTTCTACATTGTTTTTCCCTCATTGGGTTTTTCTAGGGACATTTGTCCAATAATAACGGTGTCCTATGTGTTTTTATTTCCTTGCTCAATTTCTATGTTTCACAATCATATTTAATTTGGTGTAGGCTGCTTCAGTAATTTACTTCAATATTTCAAGAAGAAATCTGAAATAAGTTTGTAATGTAATTTATGATATAGGTGAAGTAGATTGAGCTAGATTCAATAGGATTCCAGAGATTGTTAGATCTAGGAATTTTCACATGGTATCAGAGTTGTTGATGTGAAATAGGAAGAGAATATCTTTCACTGAAGAAAGGGCTAACTTTTTGCAGCAAGAAGTAGTTCGAATCCCATGAGGGATTGCACAGTTCTAGCTAGGAGCGATATATTTTCAAGTTTTTCTCTCTCTGAGTGAGTCAACAGAGAGGTAAGACTACCAGATCGAGAATTTGCCAAGGTAGAGGGATCCACGTAGAGCCTCAGCACATAGCTAGAGGGACACAATTTTTTGCAAGCTGAGTGCGGGGGAAAAAAGTCGTCGGAGGAAGGAAACATATTGCATAGTGGGGGAATACTTCCTAAGTGGTTTCTTGACGAGGAAATCAATATTTCTCATTTGCTAGGTAGAAGAGGAGTAGTAGATTTACCAACTCCATCAGGGAGTCCCTAAGCCAACCTAGAAGCTACATAATAGGGAGAAAGAGAGAGTTGTTCAACATTTTTTGGAGGAGATAGAAGCCAGTGGCTTGAAGGATCAGGACAAGTTGGACAAAGTTTCCAACTATGTCATCTGCTAGGCTAGAATGTCCTTCCTTCTAGATGGGAATGCCATCAAGACGTACATCGATAACATGGTGGATGAACCTCTGGATGTAGATCCACTGGAGAATTATAGAGATGAGATGGAAAAGGCAAAGAGGATGATACTGGATGGAGTCAAGCATCATGTTGTTCGTCTTGTTGGTAGTAGAAAAATTGCTAAGGAGATGTGGGATGCCTTGGGCACATTATAACAGGGATCTTCCAAGCAGCAAAAGATGTACTTAGAGTAGAAGATGAGATTGTCGGTTGCGAGGCATACACCTCAAGATTCAGAGTTAGTGAGACTGGCCCTAAATTATATCTCGAATGAGTGGCAAGTCTTTGTCTAGAGTATCCTAGGCAGAGCAACATTTCCTAATTGGAATGAGATGTGGGCAACTCTAAAATAGAAGGAGATGAGGAGAGACTTGGTTAAGGTCAAGCTTGACAGAAGCAACAAGAATAGTGGGTGGAAGCCCAAGGAGGAGGAGGATAATGAAACCCTTGCATCGAAAGGGCATCAGGGCTAACAGAGACAAAACAAGGATGTCTCCAAGGTGAAGTGTTTCATATGTGGCGATATGGGCCACTATGCATCCTAATGTCCTTTGAAGAAAAATGACAAGGGTGAGAAGTATGATCCTAAGGTTGTAGCTGCAAAGATTGAACAAGAGGAGGAGTTTGCCATGACAACCAAGATACCTCCAGGAGGGAGGTGGGCTGATTTGGAGATGTAGTTTGAAAGAGCTACAAATGGGCAGGATCCTTAAGAAGCCCACCTCTTGGGTCATTACCTTGCTACAGGATCCCATGGTCAGTAGTTGCGGGATGGAGGATTTTTCACTTGGTGCCATGGAGTGTTGGAGCGACATCTGTAGTAGTTAGTAGTGCCAGAACTTGAGCAATGCAGAGTAGAGAGGCAACAGTGCATGGAGGCATAATGCAAAGCTTCAACAACACAATGGCTTCAAAAGACAACGTTGGACTAGCAAAAATCAGGATTTCATCACCGAGGTGTATCCATTATGATACTTGTCCAGTTTTGTGTATTGTCAATTACTTCTCTTAGCAACTGAGTTGTAGTATGGATTCAATGTTAGTAGTGCTAGTGCTAGTAGCATAGTAGATGCAACATTCAAAGGGAGATGTAGTACAAATGTAGCATTGGCAATGGCCGTGTCAAAGGTAGTTGTACAATTGAAACAACAACATAGTAGTTGGTGGACAACATGTCAGACATCAGCAATGTAGAGGACGATGCTTCACAGTCAGAGTAGTATGCAACAACAATATATTGCTAGAGCACATTCCTCGTTAAGAGGGAGTATTGATTTGGGGTAGCATCCAATGTGCTCTAAGCCTCAAATTTTTCAAGGAGGCTTATAAACTCTTTGAAAGTATGGTTTTGTTTGGGTCTTTCAGGTCGGACATATATTGGAAGATATAGATTTGCATGTGGATAAAGGTGTGAGTTTCATCATTCCAAGTTTCAAAGTAGAAAGGTGAGGGAAATGGAAGGTGGCTTGTTAGATACATTTGTTATGAAAATCAATATTTTGGATCATCTTTATACATTTGGAGGACCAAGAGTCCTTCAGTGGGGAGAAAAGATCCAGGTGAATCCGTAATGGCCCCAAAATAAAATTCCTTATATCTCATTGAAACAAGGACTAGATTGAAGAGCTCATCGCAAGCTTTCCAACAAGGAATATGATGCCTCAATTCGAGTTCGTATGAGGGAGTTATGCTTAGTCAATGTTTTGGTCAAACTTGTCCCAAGGGATAAATTTAGAAGGTCACCAGTAAATTTGGAGCTTCAAAAAATTTGGTAGTTCGACTAAGTTTGGAGGTTTGGGGGCTAAACTTAGTGTATCACTAGATAAATATAGCAACACCACTATAGTTGGCAGAATCACTAAATATGGTGGCACCTCGCAAAATTTTGCAACAAACAAGTGGCCTAATAAAGAGGGGCCATATGGGCCAACTAAATGGTGCCACATGGCACCTTGTGGGAAGCCAAATTTTCCTAGTCAGCCCACAAATTGGCCAGTCAAATGACTAATGGTTAAGGTTGGAAAATAATTATGATCCGACTATTTATAATGGTTCCAAACTTGGTGCTATGGTTAAACATATGACTGAAAATGTTTTAGTATAGAATCAATGCCAACTGAAAGTATAAATTTGATGTGATGGCTATTATATTTTGGCATAATATAGTTTAAAATGGTTAGCGAGTCGCCAACCAATAGCTAATCCCTGCCAACAAAAACCATATATTGTCATGGTCATATTAAATACCAACCGATGATAAGATAGTGGTTAAGTTTTGATGAAATGGTCAATGTATCAAGTTTATATCTGGTTTGAATTGACTAGGCAACAAATATATGTATAAAAATCAACAACGATATTGTGGTTATGTTGAATTTAAGAATTCAGTGGATAAAACATATATGCGGTAAAACATTTCGCAGTAATAGTTAAACACAAGCCAATATTAAAACAAACCAATAAATGGGAGGAGTTTATTTATTGACAATTTTAGTTCAATTGATATATATTAATAAAAACCAACAACAAACTGTGGGTCACAGGGTTCGAACCCCTAATTGGCCAACTGGGCAATTAACTAAACATGATGGGGTCACTATTGGGCTAAAAAGTGTACATTGTTATCACTTCCCATTGAGTTTTATATAAACTCATTATTTTCGATGCAACGAGGGTGTAGCTGTGAGACAACAATGGAGCGACAACAAACGAGGATGAGAACTTAGAACAAGATGGAAGCTTGACTGTGGAACCCTAAAATAGAGACATAACCTTGAGTCTGAAACCAAGAGGTTATGCAATATGAGGAGGGAAAATTCTTTTTGATGTTGTGAGGAATCTTAAAGATTCCCTAGGGGGCATAGAAATGATAATGGCAAAACATAGCTGACTTTATACTCATTTTAACTAGAATTTCACAAGGATCTCAACAGTTCAATTAGTTTTTGCATCCAAGTAGTAAATTTTAGGGGTCATGGAAGAAACACACCTCCTTCATGAATTTCAAGGCACAAAGTTTGAGACAACAATTCACCTTTCAAAAGCAGGTCATGTTTATAGTCAAAAGTCTCAGGAGGACAGGACAAATCTGCTAGTGCTGTAATTGCTATTATTTGAGTAGTTGAATTTTAATTCATTCCTAGGATAGAGGTATAATGATATATTTTATATATAATTTCCTTTCTTTTTGATGAGATGAATGAAGAGACCTCCCACTATTGAAGCAGGGCCTGGAGACATAGTCCACAATAGAGGAACTCCATTATCAAGACTTTGTGTGCATTGTCTTTATTGTCTCCTTTATGTTTCCTCTTCTTTAAGTATTTATACATATGGTTATTACATGCTATTTCATGCAATTATTCTAACATAAACTAAAGAAAATATCTTGGATCATGTTGGTAAATCAGATAATTCCGGATCAATAAAGGCATATGAACTAGGGCCTTTCACCCTTCTTGCACCTCCTCTCTAATAAGGCAAGTTTAATAATTCCTTTATGACCCATTTTATAACAAAACAACAACTACATTGTGAATTGACATATGTCATGAGTTTTGATGAAATGACTTGCAACCTTGTATAGGAAGCTTCAACTCTTGAAATAAAGATATGAAATATAATTCCTTTGATGATAAAGTCATGTCCACAAGTTATAGTTCTTATGTTGATTTGGGTTAGCATTGGATGTGCTCTAAGCCTAAAATTTTGCAGGGAGGATTGGGAACATGCATTCTAAAGAAACCAAAAATTGTTTTGGGAAATTCCACTCGAAGACGATTATATTAAAATAATTAATATTTTTAATGGGTTTCCTAAGTTTAAACTTAGGAAAATTAAAATTTTAATGGGTATTAATATAATTGTGGGTTTATCTTCTAGAAAAAGATGGAGATCAAGTAAAAAATATATGAGCCTTTGATTAGGAATTAATCTAGCCCGTTGGTTTCCCAATAGGAAGATATAAAAAGGGGCTTGACGGTCATTTGGAAAATACATTGAGAGATCAAGAGATCGAATTTCTGAAGTGAGAAGTTCTCTGGAGGATGCTCTGATCGAGGACATTTCTTGCAGTTGAGGGGCAAGGATACTTAGGTTGGATTATCTTCTCTAGAGCCTAGGATACATAGCATAAAGAGGCGGAGAGACACTAGAGGGGTTGATGTTGAGCCAAAAGGGCCCATGTAGAGCTTGATGTTGACCTAGAAGGGCTCACGTAGAGGCAACTTAGTCACCCACACAGAAGTTCGAGTTTTGCATCGGAGCTACAATTTATGAGCTAGGAGGGTTGGAAATTGCTCCAAAAGGCAAGATGTTTCCTAGTTGAGTTGACATAGAGCCTAAGAGAGCTCCACACAAAACCACATAGTTACTGCACAGGGGAAACGTAGTTGTAGCTAGGGACAATTGATTTAGGTGGTGAAACAAGTATGATTTGCCTGGTACAGTGAGGTAATCTCACAATTCTTCTATGCCATTTGTATTTCTCTGTAGTTGGATTATCGGGAGGGCATCTAGAGTTGTATTCAAAAAATACCACTTAATAATAATAAACTCTTAGAGCTTCTACATTGTTTTTCCCTCATTGGGTTTTTCTAGGGACATTTGTCCAATAATAACGGTGTCCTATGTGTTTTTATTTCCTTGCTCAATTTCTATGTTTCATAATCATATTTAATTTGGTGTAGGCTACTTCAATAATTTAGTTCAATATTTCAAGAAGACATCTGAAATAAGTTTGTAATGTAATTTATGATCTAGGTGAAGTAGATTGAGCTAGATTCAATAGGATTCTAGAGATTGTTAGATCTAGGAATTTTCACATGGTATCAGAGTTGTTGATGTGAAATAGGAAGAGAATATCTAGCACTGAAGCAAGGGCTAACGTTTTGGAGCAAGAAGTAGTTCGAATCCCATGAGGGATTGCACAGTTCTAGCTAGGAGCGATATATTTTCAAGTTTTTCTCTCTCTGAGTGAGTCAACAGAGAGGTAAGACTACCAGATTGAGAATTTTCCAAGGTAGAGGGATCCACGTAGAGCCTCAGCACATAGCTAGAGGGACACAATTTTTTGCAAGCAGAGTGCTGGGCAAAAAAGTCGTCAGAGGAAGGAAACATATTGCATAGTGGGGGAATACTTCCTAAGTGGTTTCTTGACGAGGAAATCAATATTTCTCATTTGCTAGGTAGAAGAGGAGTAGTAGACTTACCAACTCCATCAGGGAGTGCGTAAGCCAACCTAGAAGCTACATAATAGGGAGAAAGAGAGAGTTGTTCAACATTTTTTGGAGGAGATAGAAGCCAGTGGCTTGAAGGATCAGGACAAGTTGGACAAAGTTTCCAACTATGTCATCTGGTAGGCTAGAATGTCCTTCCTTCTAGATGGGAATGCCATCAAGACGTACATCGATAACATGGTGGATGAACCTCTGGATGTAGATCCACTGGAGAATTATAGAGATGAGATGGAAAAGGCCAAGAGGATGATACTGGATGGAGTCAAGCATCATGTTGTGTGTCTTGTTGGTAGTAGAAAAATTGCTAAGGAGATGTGGGATGCCTTGGGCACGTTATAACAGGGATCTTCCAAGCAGCAAAACATGTACTTAGAGTAGAAGATGAGATTTGCTCAGAAGAGTGTGTTGATATCTTCCTCACAATGATGAAGGAGACCCGTGATGAATTGTCGGTTGCGAGGCATACACCTTAGGATTCAGAGTTAGTGAGACTGGCCCTAAATTCTATCTCGAATGAGTGGCAAGTCTTTGTCTAGAGTATCCTGGCCAGAGCAACATTTCGTAATTGGAATGAGATGTGGGCAACTCTAAAATAGAAGGAGATGAGGAGAGACTTGGTTAAGGTCAAGCTTGACAGAAGCAACAACAATAGTGGGTGGAAGCCCAAGGAGGAGGAGGATAATGCAACCCTTGCATCGAAAGGGCATTAGGGCTAACAGAGACAAAACAAGGATGTCTCCAAGGTGAAGTGTTTCATATGTGGCGATATGGGCCACTATGCATCCTAGTGTCCTTTGAAGAAAAATGAAAAGGGTGAGAAGTACGATCCTAAGGTTGTAGCTGCAAAGATTGAACAAGAGGAGGAGTTTGCCATGACAGCCAAGATACCTCCAGGAGGGAGGTGGGCTGATTTGGAGATGTAGTTTGAAGGAGCTACAAATGGGCAAGATCCTTAAGAAGCCCACCTCTTGGGTCATTACCTTGCTACAGGATCCCATTGTCAGTAGTAGCGGGATGGAGGATTTTTCACTTGGTGCCATGGAGTGTTGGAGCGACATCTGTAGTAGTTAGTAGTGCTAGAACTTGAGCAGTGCAGAGTAGAGAGGCAACAGTGCATGGAGGCATAATGCAAAGCTTCAACAACACAATGGCTTCAAAAGACAGCATTGGACTAGCAAAAATCAGGATTTCATCACCGAGGTGTATCCATTATGATACTTGTCCAGTTTTGTGTATTGTCAATTACTTCTCTTAGCAACTGAGTTGTAGTATGGATTCAATGTTAGCAGTTCTAGTACTAGTAGCATAGTAGATGCAACATTCAAAGGGAGATGTAGTACAAATGTAGCATTGGCAATGGCCGTGTCAAAGGTAGTTGTACAATTGAAACAACAACATAGTAGTTGGTGGACAACATGTCAGACATCAACAATGTAGAGGATGATGCTTCACAGTCAGAGTAGTATGCAACAACAATATATTGCTAGAGAACATTCCTCGCTAAGAGGGAGTATTGAATTGGGGTAGCATCGAATGTGCTCTAAGCCTCAAATTTTTCAAGGAGGCTTATAAACTCTTTGAAAGTATGGTTTTGTTTGGGTCTTTCAGGTCGGACATGTATTGGAAGATATAGATTTGCATGTGGATAAAGGTGTGAATTTCATCATTCCAAGTTTCAAAGTAGAAAGGTGAGGGAAATGGAAGGTGGCTTGTTAGATACATTTGTTATGAAAATCAATATTTTGGATCATCTTTATACATTTGGAGGACCAAAAGTCCTTCAGTGGGGAGAAAAGATCCAGGTGAATCCCTAATGGCCCCAAAAATAAAATTCCTTATATCTCATCGAAACAAGGACTAGATTGAAGAGCTCATCGCAAGCTTTCCAACAAGGAATATGATGCCTCAATTCGAGTTCGTATGAGGGAGTTATGCTTAGTCAATGTTTTGGTCAAACTTGTCCCAAGGGATAAATTTAGAAGATCACCAGTAAATTTGGAGCTTCAAAAACTTTGGTAGTTCAACTAAGTTTGGAGGTTTGGGGGCTAAACTTAGTGTATGACTAGATAAATATAGAAACACCACTATAGTTAGCAAAATCACTAAATATGGTGGCACCTCGCAAAATTTTGCAACAAACAAGTGGCCTAATAAAGAGGGGCCATATGGGCCAACCAAATGGTGCCACATGGCACCTTGTGGGAAGCCAAATTTTCCTAGTCAGCCCACAAATTGGCAAGTCAAATGACTGATGGTTAAGGTTGGAAAATAATTATGATCCGACTATTTATAATGGTTCCAAACATGGTGCTATGGTTAAACATATGACTGAAAATGTTTTCGTATAGAATCAATGCCAACTGAAAGTATAAACTTGATGTGATGACTATTATATTTTGGCAGAATATAGTTTAAAATGGTTAGCGAGTCGCCAACCAATAGCTAATCCCTGCCAACAAAAACCATATATTGTCACGGTCATATTAAATACCAACTGATGATAAGAAAGTGGTTAAGTTTTGATGAAATGGTCAATGTATCAAGTTTATATCTGGTTTGAATTGACTAGGCAACAAATATATGTATAAAAATCAACATCGATATTGCGGTTATGTTGAATTTAAGAATTCAGTGGATAAAACATATATGCGGTAAAACATTTGGTAGTAATAGTTAAACGCAAGCCAATATTAAAACAAACCAATAAATGGGAGGAGTTTATTTATTGATGATTTTAGTTCAATTGATATATATTAATAAAAACCAACAACAAACTGTGGGTCACAGGGTTCGAACCCCTAACTGGCCAACTGGGAAATTAACTAAACATGATGGGGTCACTGTTGGGCTAAAAAGTGTACATTGTTATCACTTCCCATTGAGTTTTATATAAACTCATTATTTTCGATGCAACGAGGGTGTAGCTGTGAGACAACAATGGAGCGACAACAAACGAGGATGAGAACTTAGAACAAGATGGAAGCTTGACTGTGGAACCCTAAAATAGAGACATAACCTTGAGTCTGAAACCAAGAGGTTATGCAATATGAGGAGGGAAAATTCTTTTTGATGTTGTGCGGAATCTTAAAGATTCCCTAGGGGGCATAGAGATGATAATGGCAAAACATAGCTGACTTTATACTGATTTTAACTAGAATTTCACAAGGATCTCAACGGTTCAATTAGTTTTTGCATCCAAGTAGTAAATTTTAGGGGTCATGGAAGAAACACACCTCCTTCATGAATTTCTAGGCACAAAGTTTGAGACAACAATTCACCTTTCAAAAGCAGGTCATGTTTATAGTCAAAAGTCTCAGGAGGACAGGACAAATCTGCTAGTGCTGTAATTGCTATTATCTGAGTAGTTGAATTTTAATTCATTCCTAGGATAGAGGTATAATGATATATTTTATATATAATTTCCTTTCTTTTTGATGAGATGAATGAAGAGACCTCCCACTATTGAAGTAGGGCCTGGAGACATAGTCAACAACAGAGGAACTCCATTATCAAGACTTTGTGTGCATTGTCTTTATTGTCTCCTTTATGTTTCCTCTTCTTTAAGTATTTATACATATGGTTATTACATGCTATTTCATGCAATTATTCTAACATAAACTAAAGAAAATATCTTGGATCATGTTGGTAAATCAGATAATTCCGGATCAATAAAGGCATATGAACTAGGGCCTTTCACCCTTCTTGCACCTCCTCTCTAATAAGGCAAGTTTAATATTTCCTTTATGACCCATTTTATAACAAAACAACAGCTACACTGTGAATTGACATATGTCATGAGTTTTGATGAAATGACTTGCAACCTTGTATAGGAAGCTTCAACTCTTGAAATAAAGATATGAAATATAATTCCTTTGATGATAAAGTCATGTCCACAAGTTATAGTTCTTATGTTGATTTGGGGTAGCATTGGATGTGCTCTAAGCCTAAAATTTTGCAGGGAGGCTTTGGAACATGCATTCTAAAGAAACCAAAAACTGTTTTGGGAAATTCCACTCAGAGACGATTATATTAAAATAATTAATATTTTTAATGGGTTTCCTAAGTTTAAACTTAGGAAAATTAAAATTTTAATGGGTATTAATATAATTGTGGGTTTATCTTCTAGAAAAAGACGGAGATCAAGTAAAAAATATATGAGCCTTTGATTAGGAATTAATCTAGGCCGTTGGTTTCCCAATAGGAAGATATAAAAAGGGGCTTGACGGTCATTTGGAAAATACATTGAGAGATCAAGAGATCAATTTTCTGAAGTGAGAAGTTCTCAGGAGGATGTTCTGATCGAGGACATTTCTTGCAGTTGAGGGGAAGGGATACTTGGGTTGGATTATCTTCTCTAGAGCCTAGGATACATAGCATAAAGAGGCGGAGAGACACTAGAGGGGTTGATGTTGAGCCAAAAGGGCCCATGTAGAGCTTGATGTTGAGCTAGAAGGGCTCACGTAGAGGCA
>APFE030014265.1:90184-107642 GCA_000404065.3 Pinus taeda | reverse complement strand
AATTATGTTAACAACAACTAAAGAAAATATCTTGGATCATGTTGGTGAATCAAAGAATTATGGATCAAGTTAGGTATCAAAGAAACCTTCTTGCTAATGTGAATTTCAAGTGTGAATAATAAGTAGAGATTGGATGTGCAACATGAAGAAGGAAAATGGAGAATGAAAAAGATATCTACAAGTATTTCTACCAGATGGAAGACATGGTAGATATATTGTTTGTGGATTATGAGAAGAAATTGGAAGAGAAGGAAAAGAGGAAGAAAGAGAGAGCAGAGGATGGTAAATGAATGAGAACATCCATCTCCATGTTCAAGTGACTGTTCTTCTTCTTCATCTTTTTCTCATCACTAGAGCATTGAAGTAGAGAATGCTGAATTGAGGAGACTTCTACAAGAAGCAGAAAAGGAGAAGAAAATATTGTAACTTTAGATACAAGCTTGCAAAAGAGGCCTTGTTAAAGTTGTAGTGTATCAATGAAATATAATCCAAATCCAAAGAAGAAAGAGAGTATTCAATCAATGAGACTGAATAATTGTAGGCTGAGAGCGCAACACACCTTTCTAGTATTTGTGATTGCAAGTCATCTCCAAAGGGAGGTGAGAATTTCCAAGGAAGAGCTAAGAGAAGTTCTCCTCACTAGATCGGAACCCAAGACAACCATTCAAGGTATAACTATTCCAACGTTCCTTTTGATTATAAGAAAATTGGGAAGCAAAGTTTATGGGATAGAAAACCATGTACATTTTGTGGTTTGAATAACCATGTTATTGCTAAGTGTTGGAAAAGAATGGCCTTAAATAGGAAGAATCCAAGACATGAAGATCCTTCTCCACATTAGGAGCCAAAAGAAAAGGTAAGGAAAGTCTGGAGGAGGAAGAACCATTGTAGCCATTGCAACAAGAAAGGACATCAGAAAGCCACATGTTGGAAGCTCCATCCAGAGAAATGACCAAAGAAGGGAAGGGAACATATGAAAGAACTTGTGAAGGAGCCAATCACTGAGGTAGTTCAACAAGAAATCCAACTACAAAAATAAAGCCCATTAGCCTAGTTAGGTAAGAAAGGGTATCTTTTCTAACTAGTTTGGCATGACCACCATTGTAAATCATATGTTGTGAAAATGGTTGTAAAAGTGATGAATGTATAACATCACTTGTATATGAAACATAGTGATATTTTGAACTTTAGTTGAATAGCATGGGGTATGATTTTTGTTGTAGAACTTGACCATGAGTGTGTTATAAACTCTTTGCAAGTATGGTTTTCTTTGGTTCTTTCAAGTTGGACATGTATTGGAAGATATAGATTTGCATGTGGATAAAGGTGTGAGTTTCATCATTCCAAGTTTCAAAGTACAAAGGTGAAAGAAAGGGAAGGTGGCTTGTTAGGTACATTTGTTATGCAAATCAAGATTTTGGATCATGTTTATAATTTTGGACGACAAAAAGTCCTTCAGTGGGGAGAAAAGATTGAGGTGAATCCCTAATGGCCCAAAAATAAAATTCCTTAGATCTCACTGAAACAAGGACTAGATTGAAGAGCTCATCAAAAGCTTTCCAACATGGAATATGATGCCTCAATTCGCGTTCGTATGAGGGAGTTATGCTGAGTTGGTCAAACTTGACCCAAGGGATAAATTTAGAAGGTCGCCAGTAAATTTGGAGCTTCAAAAACTTTGGTATTTCAGCTAAGTTTGGAGGTTTGGGGGCTAAACTTAGCATATCACCAGATAAATATAGCAACACCACTATAGTTGGCAGAATCACTAAATATGGTGGCACCTCGCAAAATTTTGCAACAGACAAGTGGCCTAATAAATAGGGGCCATATGGTCCAAACAAATGGTGTCACATGACACCTTGTGGGAAGCCAAATTTTCCTAGTGAGCCCACAAATTGGCAAGTCAAATGGCTGATGGTTAAGGTTGGAAAATAATTATGATCCGACTATTTAAATGGTTCCAAACTTGGTGCTATGATTAAACATATGACTGAAAATGTTTTAATATAGCATCAATGCCAACTGAAAGTATAAACTTGACGTGATGACTATTATATTTTGGCAGAATATAGTTTAAAATGGTTAGCGAGTGACCAACTGATAGCTAATCCCTGCCAACAAAAACCATATATTATCACGGTCATATTAAATACCAACCCATGATAAGAAATTGGTTAAGTTTTGATGAAATTGTCAATGTATCAAGTTTATATCTCGTTTGAATTGACTAGGCAACAAATATATGTATAAAAATCAACAGCAGTATTGCGCGGTTATGTTAAATTTAAGAATTCAGTGGATAGGACATATATGTGGTAAAACATTTGGCAGTAATAGTTAAACACCAGCCAATATTAAAACAAACCAATAAATGGGAGGAGTTTATTTATTGACGATTTTAGTTCAATTGATATATATTAATAAAAACCAACAACAAACTGTGGGTCACGGGGTTGGAACCCCTGATTGGCCAACTAGGAAATTAACTAAACATGATGGGGTCACTGTGGGGCCAAAGAGCATACATTGTTATCATTGCCTACTGATTTATATATAAACTCATTATTTTCGATGCGACAAGGGTGTAGCTGTGAGACAACAATGAAGCGACACCAAACGAGGACGAGAACTCAGAACAAGATGGAAGCTTGACTGTGGAAACCTAAAATAGAGACATAACCTTGAGTCTGAAACCAGGAGGTTATGCAATATGAGGAGGGAAAATTCTTTTTGATGCTGTGAGGAATCTTAAAGATTCCCTAGGGGGCATAGATATGATAGTGGCAAAACATAGTTGACTTTATACTCATTTTAACCAGAATTTCACAAGGACCTCAATGGCTCAATTAGTTTTTGCATCCAAGTAGTCAATTTTAGGGGTCATGGAAGAAACACACCTCCTTCATTAATTTCTACGCACAAAGTTTGAGACAACAATTCACCTTTCAAAAGCAGGTCATGTTTATAGTCAAAAGTCTCAGGAGGACAGGAAAAATCTGCTAGTGCTGTAATTGCTATTATTTGAGTAGTTGAATTTTAATTCATTCCCAGGATAGAGGTATAATGATATATTTTATATATAATTTTCTTTATTTTTGATGAGATGAATGAAGAGACCTCCCACTATTGAAGCAGGGCCTGGAGACATAGTCCACAACAGAGGAACTCCATTATTAAGACTTTGTGTGCATTGTCTTTATTGTCTCCTTTATGTTTCCTCTTCTTTAAGTATTTATACATATGGTTATTACATGCTATTTCATGCAATTATTCTAACATAAACTAAAGAAAATATCTTGGATCATGTTGGTAAATCAGATAATTCTGGATCAATAAAGGCATATGAACTAGGGCCTTTCACCCTTCTTGCACCTCCTCTCTAATAAGGCAAGTTTAATAATTCCTTTATGACCCATTTTATAACAAAACAACAGCTACATTGTGAATTGACATATGTCATGAGTTTTGATGAAATGACTTGCAACCTTGTATAGGAAGCTTCAACTCTTGAAATAAAGATATGAAATATAATTCCTTTGATGATAAAGTCATGTCCAAAATTTTGCAGGGAGGCTTGGGAACATGCATTCTAAAGAAACCAAAAACTGTTTTGGGAAATTCCACTCGGAGACGATTATATTAAAATAATTAACATTTTTAATGGGTTTCCTAAGTTTAAACTTAGGAAAATTAAAATTTTAATGGGTATTAATATATTTGTGGGTTTATCTTCTAGAAAAAGATGGAGATCAAATAAAAAATATATGAGCCTTTGATTAGGAATTAATCTAGGCCATTGGTTTCCTGATAGGACGATATAAGAAGGGGCTTGACGGTCATTTGGAAAATACATTGAGAGATCAAGAGATTGAATTTCTGAAGTGAGAAGTTCTCAGGAGGAAGTTTTGATCGAGGACATTTCTTGCAGTTGAGGGGCAGGGATATTTGGGTTGGATTATCTTCTCTAGAGCCTAGGATACATAGCATAAAGAGGCGGAGAGACACCAGAGGGGTTGATGTTGAGCCAAAAGGGCCCATGTAGAGCTTGATGTTGAGCTAGAAGGGCTCACGTAGAGGCAACTTAGTCACCCACACAGAAGTTCGAGTTTTGCATCGGAGCTACAATTTATGAGCTAGGAGGGTTGGAAATTGCTCCAAAAGGCAAGATGTTTCCTAGTTGAGTTGACATAGAGCCTAAGAGAGTTCTACACAAAACCACATAGTTACTGCACAGGGGCAACGTAGTTGTAGCTGGGGACAGTTGATTTAGGTGGTGAAACAAGTAGGATTTGCCCGGTACAGTGAAGTAATCTCACAATTCTTCTATGCCATGTGTATTTCTCTGTAGTTGGATTATCGGGAGGGCATCTAGAGTTGTATTCAGAAAATACCACTTAATAATAATAAACTCTTAGAGCTTCTACATTATTTTTCCCTCATTGGGTTTTTCTAGGGACATTTGTCCAATAATAACGGTGTCCTATGTGTTTTTATTTCCTTGCTCAATTTCTATGTTTCACAATCATATTTAATTTGGTGTAGGCTGCTTCAGTAATTTACTTCAATATTTCAAGAAGAAATATGAAATAAGTTTGTAATGTAATTTATGATCTAGGTGAAGTAGATTGAGCTAGATTCAATAGGATTCCAGAGATTGTTAGATCTAGGAATTTTCACATGGTATCAGAGTTGTTGATGTGAAATAGGAAGAGAATATCTAGCACTGAAGCAAGGGCTAACTTTTTGCAGCAAGAAGTAGTTCGAATCCCATGAGGGATTGCATAGTTCTAGCTAGGAGCGATATATTTTCAAGTTTTTCTCTCTCTAAGTGAGTCAACAGAGAGGTAAGACTACCAGATCGAAAATTTGCCAAGGTAGAGGGATCCACGTAGAGCCTCAGCACATAGCTAGAGGGACACAATTTTTTGCAAGCTGAGTGCTGGGCAGAAAAGTCGTCGGAGGAAGGAAACATATTGCATAGTGGGGGAATACTTCCTAAGTGCTTTCTTGATGAGGAAATCAATATTTCTCATTTGCTAGGTAGAAGAGGAGTAGTAGACTTACCAACTCCATCAGGGAGTGCGTAAGCCAACCTAGAAGCTACATAATAGGGAGAAAGAGAGAGTTGTTCAACATTTTTTGGAGGAGATAGAAGCCAGTGGCTTGAAGGATCAGGACAAGTTGGACAAAGTTTCCAACTATGTCATCTGGTAGGCTAGAATGTCCTTCCTTCTAGATGGGAATGCCATCAAGATGTACATCGATAACATGGTGGATGAACCTCTGGATGTAGATCCACTGGAGAATTATAGAGATGAGGTGGAAAAGGCCAAGAGGATGATACTGGATGGAGTCAAGCCTCATGTTGTGTGTCATGTTGGTAGTAGAAAAATTGCTAAGGAGATGTGGGATGCCTTGGGCACGTTATAACAGGGATCTTCCAAGCAGCAAAAGATGTACTTAGAGTAGAAGATGAGATTTGCTCAGAAGAATGTGTTGATATCTTCCTCACAATGATGAAGGAGACCCGTGATGAATTGTTGGTTGCGAGGCATACACCTTAGGATTCAGAGTTAGTGAGACTGGCGCTAAATTCTATCTCGAATGAGTGGCAAGTCTTTGTCTAGAGTATCCTGGGCAGAGCAACATTTCCTAATTGGAATGAGATGTGGGCAACTGTAAAATAGAAGGAGATGAGGAGAGACTTGGTTAAGGTCAAGCTTGACAGAAGCAACAACAATAGTGGGTGGAAGCCCAAGGAGGAGGAGGATAATGAAACCCTTGCATCGAACGGGCATCAGGGCTAACAAAGACAAAACAAGGATGTCTCCAAGGTGAAGTGTTTCATATGTGGCGATATGGGCCACTATGCATCCTAGTGTCCTTTGAAGAAAAATGACAAGGGTGAGAAGTACGATCCTAAGGTTGTAGCTGCAAAGATTGAACAAGAGGAGGAGTTCGCCATGACAACCAAGATACCTCCAGGAGGGAGGTGGGCTGATTTGGAGATGTAGTTTGAAAGAGCTACAAATGGGCAGGATCCTTAAGAAGCGCACCTCTTGGGTCATTACCTTGCTACAGGATCCCATGGTTAGTAGTAGCGGGATGGAGGATTTTTCACTTGGTGCCATGGAGTGTTGGAGTGACATCTGTAGTAGTTAGTAGTGCTAGAACTTGAGCAGTGCAGAGTAGAGAGGCAACAGTGCATGGAGGCATAATGCAAAGCTTCAACAACACAATGGCTTCAAAAGACAGCGTTGGACTAGCAAAAATCAGGATTTCATCACCGAGGTGTATCCATTATGATACTTGTCCAGTTTTGTGTATTGTCAATTACTTCTCTCAGCAACTGAGTTGTAGTATGGATTCAATGTTAGCAGTTCTAGTACTAGTAGCATAGTAGATGCAACATTCAAAGGGAGATGTAGTACAAATGTAGCATTGGCAATGGCCGTGTCAAAGGTAGTTGTACAATTGAAACAACAACATAGTAGTTGGTGGACAACATGTCAGACATCAGCAATGTAGAGGACAATGCTTCACAGTCAGAGTAGTATGCAACAACAATATATTGCTAGAGCACATTCCTTGCTAAGAGGGAGTATTGATTTGGGGTAGCATCGAATGTGCTCTAAGCCTCAAATTTTTCAAGGAGGCTTAGGTACATGCATTCGAAAGAACACACAAATCGTTTATGCACCCAGAGACGATTATATTAAAGCAATTAATATTTTTAATGGGGTTTCGAAGTATAAACTTAGGAAAATTTAAATATTAATGTGTATGAATTTAATTGTGGGTGAATCTTCTAGAAAAATATGGAGATCAAGTCAAAAGGATCTGAGCCTTTGATTAGGAATTAATCTAGGCTATTAGTTTCCCAACAGGAAGATATAAGAAGGGGCTTGAGGGTCATTTGGAAAGTACACCAAGAGATCAAGACATCAAATTTCTAAAGTGAGAAGTTCTCAGGAGGAAGCTCTGATTGAGGAGATTTCTTGTAGTTGAAGGGCAAGGATAGTTGGCTTGGTGTATCTTATCCATAGCCTAGGATACACAACAAAGAGAGGTAGAGAGACACCAGAGGGATTGACGTTGAGCCAGAAGGGCCCACACAGAGCTTGAAATTGAGCTAGAATGGCTCATGCATTTCTGTCACCCACGTAGAAGTTCACGTTTTGTAGAGGAACTGACATTTATGAGTCGGGAGGGTTGGAAACTACTCCAGAAGGCAATATGTTCCATAGTTGAGCTGACACAGAGCCTCGGCGAGCTCCACGCAAGCCCACATAATTATTGTGTAGGGGCATCATAGTTGTAGATGGGGACAATTGATTCAATTGCCGGCACAATTAAGATTTTCTGGGTAGAGTGAGGTAATCTCACAATTATTCTCTACTAGTTGTATTTCTATGTAGCTGGATTGCTGAGAGGGCATCCAGAGTTGTATTCAGAAACTACTGCTTAATAATAATAAACCCTCAGAGCCACTACATCAGTTTTCCCGCATTGGGTTTTTCTGAGGACATTTGTCCAAAAATAATGACATCCTACGTGTTTGTATTTCCTTACTTAGTTTCTATGTTTCATAATCATATTTAATTTGGTGTAGGTTGCTTCAGTAATTTACTTCAATATTTCAAGAAGAAATCTGAAATAAGATTGTAATGTAATTTACGATCTAGGTCAAGTAGATTTAGTTGGTTGTAGTATGATTCTAGAGATTGTTATATCTAAGAATTTTCGCAACTTACACTAGCATTTTTACCATCTGTAGCAATAAATTCACATTTTGGAGAAGTTGCAGGGTTTCAGTATCCTTTAGTGACCTGTCCAAAAGAAAACTTGCAAATATTTTCAGCAATATGCATGCATTACATTCTAAAAAAGAAACTTTTGACATGTGTATAAGTATATTAATTTTGGAGGTATGTACAAAACTAAGATCCACCAATGGGGCAAACTACCCATTTAGGATCTCTGTCACTATGTGAGGCTTAATGTGCAACCTTATCACTTGTTTTTGTAGTTCACTTGGAATTTCTTTCTACCATACACTATTTCAAATTAAGTAAAAGGTTCTTGACATCAATTGCAACTAGTTGTTGGCTAATAATTTATTTTCAAGTTGATATTAAGATGTAGAGAAACACCCTAGGGTGGTGAAACTTTTTTGGCTCCATATTCCTTAAGGACACTCATAGATGAGCTAAGCAAGAAGGTAGTGAAGGCTTGTCTTATATATGCATAGAAAACACAAGGTGAGAGTATGATGTTTTACATGTACAGAGTATGAGGGGAAACAAAATGATTAGGGTAACCTAATCGAAACCCAAGAACAAAAAACATGTAATGATGGAAAATGGGAACACATTACTTAGTGGTTCAATTGCAATTACGATTTCCAGCTATAGGAATGGCTTTCTCATTTGATGATAATATGCATAATTAAATGAGAGGGGTGTCGATTCATTTAAATAACTAACATAAATGTGGAGTGAAAGTCACAATGGATAATTGTGACAAACTTTAGTCTCAGGTTACATATCTAAGTTGCGCTCCTAGAGTGCGATGAGGAGAATGACTAGTTGCAAGTCACATTTCTAAGAGGTAGTGAATAAGACACTAGGCAATAGATTTGCAACTTGGGAGATGATATTTATTGACTGAGTTTTAAATCAAATTTCTATAGGCCAAGCAGACTAGCACTCCAAGTTGTGATTGCAACTTGCGATGAAGACAATGACATAAGTCTTTTGAGGCTTAAGGAAAAGCTTGCAAGGATTTAATGAAACCAGAGTTAGGTAAAAGGAGTAATAACATTTATGAATTCATAGGGAAAGGATCCTAAGGAAATTTAAAGTGGAGTGGAATCTAAGCTCATTATTTCCTATGAACTAAAGTATGGATGAAGCTGGATTGATCCTTGCAACAAAATGATGGTGTTGAACCACAGATGAATCTTGATGCATCTTATAACCCTGCTAACCTAATAGTATCTTCTTCCCATTAAGAACTACTCCTAGTGGTATTAATCTTCCTAACCTGATTAAAGCTTTGTCCAAACCCTGGGAATACATAAGGCACATGTAATTATAGTTTTTAAAGTTTCTTAGAAACCTAATTAATTTAACCTACATAAAAATAAATGGAGAGGCAACATTGAAAAAGCCTTTGCACAATTAATGAATGTAAATGCCATAAACCTTAATTATGAGATGAAGCAATAAAAGAAAGCATAGGAAATGTGGCTCATGGACATACAAGCACTTATAGCCTTGATGATAATGAGGTTATTAAAGGGTTTTGACTATTACAATCGACAGGGATATCCGTTAAAACTTTGAAAATTAAAGGGGAAATTGAAATTTATATTTACAAGCTAAAAATTTTGGGTATTGTCGTAGTGATTGCTACAAAATGTAAGGAAGACAATATCCCAAATACAATAACTAAGGAAGCCATTACCAAGATGAATCTTGTTGAAATAAAAGGAATAGTGCAACTGAAAACATTGAAACTAAAGGGGCATATAACGAAAACAAATGTAGTTGTTCATAAATACACAAGAAGCACTCATAACTTCATAGCTATAAATATCACAAAAGACTAAATCTATTTGTTTCCCTACTATAGACATAATAATGATGGTAGAAGACAGAAAAATAATTGATGGAGTCAGGAGATGTTACAAATTCAACCTACAATTAAAATATTAAAAATTGAAATAAGGATTCTACATAGTGCCCTTGGGAGGAGTAGACATCACGTTGGAAATTCAATAAATACAAACGCTGGGGGACCTTTTCTTAAAATTACCATAAATAATTAATTAAATTCTAATGAGGAGGAAGAAAATATAAATTGTTTGTATTCCAATCACTACCAAATCAAACTTCATCTTCACAAAAAATGAAGAAACTAATTTAGAAGAAGGAATTGGTGTACATCACACAATGCCATTAGTTGGAGATAGTAGCACCAGAAATAATGCATTCTCAACATCCAGAGACTAAATCACAATCCATAAATATGAAAAAGTATTCCAAGACTCAATGATTAACCTACATTTGGAAATAAGGATAGAAGCTATAATTGAGTTTAAACCAAAACCAACATCGGTGAATATAAAACCATATTGATATCTTCACCACCATAAAATGGAAATAAAAGGATTAATTAAAGACCTAATAAGGGATGGAGTTATTACAACAAGTAGGAGCTCATATGCAACCCCAATAATGTTGTTTTAGAAAAAATATGGATCTTTCGAATTATGCATAGATTACCAAGGCTTAAACAAGATTACCACAAAACTCAAGTTTCATGATTCCGTCTATAGATGAAATGTTGGATGAGCTCCATGGAGAAAAATATTTCTCAAAGTTAGATATAAGTTTATGGCATTATCAACTCTAAGTAAGGTTAGGATATTTGGAAAATTCTACCTTCTCAACTCACACAAGTCAGGGTGAATTGAAGGTGATGCTATTTAGGTTAAACAACGTTCTTGCCACCTTCTACGAAACCATGAATGAACTCTTTAAACTCTATGTAAGAAATATTTTAGTATTGTTTTTTGGTGTCATCCTTATTTACAAAAATATATGGAGGGAACATCTTAAGCATTTGGAGCAAGTACTTTCTCTCCTAGAGGAAAATAAATTCTATGCCAAAGTATGAAAATGTACCTATGGTAAGGAAGAAATCCAATATCTTGGCCATATCATATTCAAGGGAGGGGTTACGGTGGATACCAATGAAATCAAAGTGATCATCTAATGGACAAGGAAAAATAACGTATCAAAACTAAGAGGATTCCTAGGATTAATAGGTTATTATAGAGGTTAATCAATAACTATGCTCAATTAAGAACACCATTATCAAGCCCGTTTAAGAAAGATGACTTCCAATGGAGTAACCAAGCAGAATAATGGTTTGAGGCATTGGGAAATTTTGTCTAGTACACTTGCATTAGAAACAAAATATTTCACAAGACCTTTTGTGGTAGAATGTGATGCTTCATGGTCTGGGATGAGCACAATATTAATGCAAAGCCACCACCCAATAGATTTTGAGAGTAAAAAACACAACAAAAGGGGAATATTAAAATATTCATATAATAAAGAGATGCTCACCATTATCCATGCACTAGCCAAGTGCCGACGATACCTCTTAGAATGTAATTTCACATTATGTACATATCACAACAATCTTCAATTCTTATTACAAAAAAGGAAATTATTCACCAAACAACAAAAATGGATGGAAAAGTTTTCCACCTTTGATATTGAAATATTACACCATAAGGGAAGGGAAATGTATTTTTTGAAGCTATGCCATGAAAGGATTATGAAATAACAACATATTCAATAACAATGGTGATTTATGATTGGTTAGATGGAATTCAAGTTGAGTATGCCAAATATATTGAATATTATTCCATAATCAACAACTTGGACGAAAATCCATATTTAGAATGGAAAAATGAAATCTTATGGTGTAAGAACAAGAGCTACCTAATTCCATCTTCAAGGTTTAAAAGGAAGTCTTAAAATATTCATGTAGCTCCCCAATGACATGACATATTGGATTTTTTGAAAACCAACTATAATGCTTGACAATCATTTTATTGGAAGGGGATGAGTAAATGTATTCAAAAGTTTGTTACTGAATATGACACATATCAAAGAAATTAAAATGAAAAATTTATGACACTGGGGTTATTGCATCCCTTACACATTCCTAAGCATAAATGGGAAGATATATCAATGGACTTCATTAAAGGATTACTTGTGTTCGACGAAAAAGATAAGTTTTTTTCATTGTATACCTGTTAATTAAATATACACATTTGATGGAAATTAAAAAGAAAGATTCAAAAAAATGGATTGCTGATGTCTTATGTAAAAACATATATAAATTGCATGGTCTTTTGAAGGTCATTGTGAGTGATAGGCATCCAAACTCTAAAGAAAATTTTTGGAGTGAATTTTGCAAACAATCTCAAATATCCATTGATATGAGTTCAACTTACCATCCTAAAACATATGGCTAAATAGAAATTGTAAATAAATGTTTTGAGCAAGTGGTCTAATCATTTCATTTAGTCAAACGGTGGTATGATTCTACCTACCACATATTTTCCAAAATGATTCTCTTCCAAGCATGATATGGACATGAACCAATAAAATGGATGGAATTTACACTAATTGACACTAAGATCTAAGTAGTGAAGAATCAACTTGACAAAGAACAAACAATAATTAAAATATCAAATGAAAATTTAGCTACAACTTGTAATAGAATGAAACAAAAAACAAACCAAGATAGATACAAATGAAGGTTTGAAGAACATGATTGGGTGTTTGTAAGACTCCAACCTTACAAGAAGTTATTGGGTAAATAATAAGGGAAAAACAAATTGGCTCCAAAATTCTATGGGCCTTTTAAAATCAACAAAAAACTATTGAAGGATCCTATGGGTTGAATTTACCAAACAATTGTTGCATCCACAATGTATTCCATGTGTTTTGTAACACCCCTATGTCTTGCTTTTTGAGACATGGCTATTTTTAGAATTTAAATTTTTGTTGGACATAATGGTTATGGAAGCGAGAATGGAAACTATGTCATGATGTAATTATATTTTATTTTATTGAATTTTAATAGATAAGTTGTTTGGAAATATTCAGGTAAGAGTGCTATAGTATTATATAATTCTTTCCAACTCATGAAAAGATTTAAGATGGTTAAAGTCCACATGGTGGACCTTCCCTAAAAGTTTCATAAAAATCCCTAGGAGAAAGATGTTAAATATATTAACATAATGGGAGAGAAAGGTTAAGTTAATTACATAGATGGAGACAAATGCTAAGTTGGGTGAAAATAGGAATAAAGCACAGTGGGAGAGAAAGCCATGCTTTAAAGAAAAATAAAATAATATTTTTCTTAAAATAAAACAAACCGCCTATGCAAAAGGTGAGAAGACCTTAAAGTAGGACACTGCTCAAAATATGTTGGGAATAATCTATAAGAGAAACCACCTAGAAACAAAAGAAATCAGAAATTCCCGAAGGGAAGAAGGTCTAAGTTCAGGGTGAACTATTGAAGACAATTCATGGTTGGATGGAACGTGCTCTGTTTCTAAATATTCCCAAAGCAACAAATTATAAACAAAGTTATGTTGTTTTGTTTATTATGTATTGATTTTTGTAATAGTTACTATAGTTTAATTATGTGCTAGTTATTATCATAAATTTACAAAAAAGGGAACTCCATTTGAGATTAGATATGCATGTACATATATAATCTATATTTTAGATAAGCTATGCATGTAAAGGTACAATTTCTTTTAAGATAAACCATGGATATTCTTGGCATTTGTTTTAGTAGATTGAGAGTGATAAATAAAATAACAAAACCTAATAGGAATATAAATAATTAATCAGGTTAAAGATCACACTATATTGTTCTTTGGAAAAAAAAAAAAGTATTGCTCTATTAATACATGCTGAGGGGAAATTATGTGCATGCATGTGCGCACACACACATCAAACTCTATAGTAAATTCCACCATTGCATTCTTAAATGGTAACCCCATATAAACATATAGTGAAGAGTCTTTAAACTTTAGTTGTGTAGGAGACTGTAATTAGATTAGATTAATGATATCATTTGCACTTATTGATACATGTTTATTAGATGGTTGCATAAGTCCTAAGATTTGTACAAGAAAAAAAGAGTAAGTATTGGAATAGTGAATAAGTAGTAAGGTCTAGGATAGTCTATTTATTTCATCATTATTAGAATATTTATTTAGTTAAATGTCAATAGAAAAAGGAAGAGATGTAAAGTAATAGAGAAGTTTAGAGTTAAATAATTAATTAGTATAATTATCATATTATGGAAGTAATAATAAGGCATTCTTAAAGAATCACAGTCTATTTATTTCATCATTATTAGAATCCTTATTTAGTTAAATTTCAGCACAGTCCCAACTAGGGACCATATGACCATTAGATCAAAGAAACACTATCTTCTTCAAAAATTATTCTTACCATAGTATTTGAAGAAGCTGGCCTCTAATGCCTTGGTATACATTAAATCCTACTTCTCAAATCTGAGTATGAGCACATTTGTTATCTTGTTGCACACATGGTTTCATTGGAAATATGCCTACACTTGAGAATATTATTATTATTATTATTTTATTTTTTAAGTAGAGTAGTTTAGAGTAGAAGAGTAAATGAATATAATAGTAAAACTAAAAATAAGTCTAATTGTGAAAACTTGGATACTGACATAGTATGACAAGGACTTTTGTTGAAAACTAGTCTACTAGTTATCCAAGCTCTCAATAATCTCTACACTATATTATTTTCCCTCTGAAAATTATTCAAATTCTTGTATGTCCTCATGTTAGCTTATGTGGGATGCATTAAGGCCCTCCTTGTAATGATTCTTGAACAATCAAGTTCAACACATTATCTAGGTTCAAGACTAGAGACTTGTTTTAGCACCTTAAGGCTTGTATGCATCAATGGAAGGTTCTTTCACTGATGCTAGTGGGAATAAGTCAACGTCCTCTAATTTTTAGATCTTGCAAGTGACTTGACTTCAACACCTTCATTCATCCCTAGTAAGATGTACTGTGATATCCCCAATTTGAATTTTTATTTAACAAGATTAACTAAGTTTATTGGGGAAGTGTTAAGCATAGCACAATTTTGTAATCTGGAATTAGAGACCTTTTTTTTACATGGGGCTTGGGTGAAATCGAAAAATTCAATATTAGTGGAATATGTGAAGCAACCCTCATGGAATATGCACCCCTTGGAGGAAAAAATGATTTTGTGGAAAAGAGGTCAAAATATTTTGACGACGGGTCCACAAGGAAAGGTGAGGCAACAATTATAAATAGAGGGTTGAAGGCAACATTGGACACCTTTTGATAATTTGACATTTACACATTGTTACTGTAGATGTTTAGCTGAGTCACAAGTTTTTTTTAGCACTAGAGGTTTCCAAGGGGAAATATCACCCTCTTCTTTGGTGGACCACGAGTGCCACCCTAAGGAGGTATTGTCATGAATTTTTGGAGACTTGGGGGACCAGTCTCAGGTGGTACGACTTGCCTTAGCCTTAGCCTAGACATAGAAGAAGAACCACATAGTTCTTGGTTGAAGTGGGGTACTGAAATTAGAGGCTATACCACTACTGGGAAATTCCTTGTCCAAATTGCAGGTGAAGGAAGAGAATTTACAGGAGTTGAGAGTGCCCTCCTCAACAAGATAGATTTCTTGGTTGGGCACATGTAGACTTGTCCCAAGACTGTGCAGTCATTGGTGGAGCTGCTTGTGGGGAGGCTTGAGAGAAGGATTTAGGAGCTAAGCTACTGGGACTTCATTTGGAGGGCCATTGGAGGATGATTGTTGTAGTTTTGAGGGAAGAGATTGATAGGAGCAGCCACAGTAACAATATTCAAATTTGGTGGAGGGCAAAGCTGTGAAGGGTCAAATTTTGAAGGTTGGAACCAAGGGAAACCCTTTATGGGGTTTTATGGGTTTCTGACAAGGATCTCATATCTAAAAATGCATAATTTTATAGGCAGATTTGAGGGGTTAAATAGGGGTCCCAACTCTGCCAGCAGCAAGAGGAGCTAAGGGAAATTTGGGCCGAAATTCTGAGGTCAACATTTGGCCAATTTCTTCGTGGGTTTTTGGTGGAAATCTTGGGGTTAATTTTCTGGAATTTTCCAAGCACCGAAGGAGGCCCTAGCAACAGTTCTTCACAGCCAACATCATATTTCTTGGCAGTTTCATCGCAGAGCCAGGAGAGAACTACCTTAGATTTGGGAGGGACTTCTTATTGTTCATTTGGGCTTAGCTATCATGCCTTGAGCAAGCCCAGGCATACTCCTTCTATCACCTCATTGTACCTATTACAGGGAAATTTGGGCACATCAACCCCAACTTCCCTATCCATATTATTAGGGTTCATCAATCCCTAATTCAGTTGTTTTCATTCCCTAACGAATTTAACCTACATCATGCTTGCCTCTCAAGAGTTTCCATGTCACCATTCATCCAAAAATTGTCCCTGAAGAGATCAGCGCAGGGAGCCTTTTGTCAGGTTGCAATGCATTGCAGCCAACTACATTGACTGGGTGCAATGCATTGCAGCCAACTACATTGACTGGGTGCAATGCATTGCACTTAGCCCTTGTTTCACCTGCGATGAGTGAGATTTATCGAATTTTTAAAAATGAATACATTGGATTCCTCATCCAACGGATGCTTCAAGAAGTTTCCAGATGGATGGAGCTCACTTTTGGATGAGGAAGAGGATGAATGAATCTTAATCCATTATCCCTTCCTCGATGGAACCACTTCCCAGTCTTTGAAAAGCATTCATGAAGGCCATTAATGGCTTAACCTCCTCCACTTAGCTATAAATTGACCAAGCATTCAAAGGTTGGTCTAGGTTGGAACTTCTAGAGCTAAGGAAATGTTGTTTGAATGAGATTAGTAGAGAGAGTAATGATATCATGTCAAATTGTTGTTTCATGAGGAGAGAATACTTTCAAGCTGGAAGGATGACACTGAATTAGACATGCATCTACATGGGTTGTAATCTTTCCTTCTATTAATAAAGAGTTCTACGCTTTTTCCCATTCATATGTTATGTGATGTATATTGTACTTTCGATTCTATAATATGTTTAGTTAACAAATCTATATGTATGCTTTGATGGTTTTCTGTCTTGGCTTATGTGCAGGTACCTTCCAAGTGAGTTAAGTACGGAAGGGAGTAGCGAAAGTTGTCAAGGGAAAGAGGGATTGAGTGAGAGATACAGGTTGGTTCTTTTGTTCCTCTTTCTTTTATCTGTTAGCTATGGGAAAAGCAATGGAATTACTTTATCTATTGTTATATACTTGCTACTAGGTCCAGGGGTTAGTTGTTTGAAGGAACACTAAATTTTCCCATAACGGTGCCCTCTTCATATTATAATAAAATGGCTCAGCAAAGAAATTTTTGGTGCAATTTCATGGATTGATTCATGTGTTTGATTTTGATGGTTTTTATGTCTATGTTTTCTTTGTTATTTACTAGAAATATTCCCTAGGAATATTACATGTACTAAAGTGCCTTGATCTTCATAGACATCACTAGTGAGTCGTCTTGCATTGGTTGAAGACATACATTAATGGGTGGTAATATAATGATCTCTTTCCATGTTTGAATCCAACAAATTCATTGCATGGCAAAGAGTTATAGCATGACTTCAAGATTCATTGAAGATTTTATGAAATATTCAACAACAAATACAACCTCTGATCCAGATTTAAACAGGAACACAGGAACGCAATAGATTACAGAGATAACCATAAATACAGAGATGCGATCACCATAAATAAAGAGATGCAGCGGAAATAACACTTCATTTTATGAAT
>APFE030014265.1:50832-68791 GCA_000404065.3 Pinus taeda | reverse complement strand
TCTTAGACTGTCCTTTCTAACTTATTCTTTGTTTCTGATACTTTAAAAAAGATCATCAAACCAAAAATGGGCAAATTTTATTTCATTTCCTTCCTAATTATTCTTACATATTTGTAATTAACTCTATTCTTGCTCAGTTGATGCTTGCTAATTTAGTATGAAGATGATATCTTGGAGTACCAACAACATTGTTATGAAGTGCTTCCACTTTTATTTTGTGTCTTGAAATGGCCGAAATACATATATTATGGCTCTTCCTAGTTTAAGATGGGTCTAGTTGTAGGGGTAGTTCAAGACACACCATTGACCCTACAGGTAGGTAGGTCCCATTTGTGATTGGTCCATAACCATTAGAAACCTTGAATGATTATTAAGTAGTCGAATCGTAGCCTATTCTACTCTATTTTGTTCTCATTGGACCCCACTACGTGCTCTCATCTCTACGTGTTTTCAATCCTGTATCTCCACCCTCCTCCCTAATATGTGGTTGATTTCATGGCATAATCTATAGCCTAAAGAATCACTTATTGTAACGAATATCAAATTGCTTACCAACGAACTAACTTAGATCCTTTTGATGCCTTCCTTAGCTCATTTCCTTTTCTCATTCTACAATAAATTAACCATAAAATAGTTCTATAAGAAATATTATTATCCAGAAAAGATGATTATCCTTCTACCTTCTCCATCTACTACCATCTAATCTCAAGAAAAAATGATTATTAAGGAACAAAGAAAGAAGAAAATATAGATAGGGAGTTGGAGATATATAGATAGGTATATGGAGATAGATAGCTGGAAAGTCCTATAAAAAATCATTTTTGGTTATTTTCATTTTTCTACTTCCCTAATTCCAAAATTAGTCTCCTTCCATTTCAAGTTGTTATGATATTTTATCACTCCTTGCCTCCAATTCTCTGGTTTTAAACAAGAACCAATTCTCAATTATTTATCCATTGCACCATTTATCCCATTGTAGTAACTCATATTTTGTGACTCTCTTTATGAAGAATATTTTTAGTAGGGAGTTTATTAATTCTCATACCAATTTGTTCTCATTAGTTATAAACTGAATTCTACCAGTTGAATATTACTATATTAGACTTATTTATTCCCAAGTTATACATATAATAATATTGTTATCGTCACTGTCAATATTTAATATATTATTTGTTAAAGCTTAGTTTGGTAAAAAAATTCCAACACAACAATCTAAGCACACACGTTTCAGTTGAAATTCCAATCAAAACCTTTTACAACTAGTTAGACACCTCCTATAGGTTGCATAATAATTTCAACGTTAACAATTTCCACAATGGGATTTAGTTCTTGATAATACCAATAGGATTTAGATTCCTTAAATACTTACAACTAATCCTTCATTCACTACCTCAGCTAGGTCCTTGGTTACTCATCTAGTATATGTCTGAGGAAGTAATTTATACCCTACATGTAATTACTTCCCAACTGTACCTAAAAATTAAGTGTTACTTACCAGTAAAATATTTACCCCTTTGTATTTGTCTTCTTCTTTAACAATCTATAGTAGATTTTTATTTAAGAACATATTTATGGTTATTGGTTTCATAAAATTATGTATCTTAGTCATTATTTAGATAATTTCATCAAGGCAATTTCACAAGAAATACCCCAAACCTTCCTTTTAAACATATCTATAATATAAGAAATGTTACTATGCTTAGTTTACAATTGAATACATCTCTTAATTTATCTATGCACACATTTCCTCATCATCATAGATCACAAATTCTGTCTGTCTACTCACTATCAAATAGTGACAGATATGATTTAATAGTTATCATGTGTTACTAAGTAAATATTGCAAACAATTATTTGGTCTCCTAGGCACTCAACATCTTGTAGGTAAGGATACCTCAACAATACTTTGATTAGTATTTTGGATAACTTGCATAATCAAACTTATTTCAATATATTCATAACATGGTTATGCACTTCTTTTGCCTTGGCCTTATAGCATAAAAACGTATTTCATTTCTCATCTATTGTTGCCAATTATTAATTAGTGATTTTTTCCCTCCATATTCCACTATTTAAAACAACATAGAGGGTATGGACCAAAGTTCTTCACCCATATATCAAGATTTGTTTTATGTGTGTGGAGTTTGGCCCTTTGGGTGGAGTTCCCATATTCCCAATTTCTTTTTTTTGTGGGCCAAAACAAAATTTGTTACTATTTTCCCTTAAATAGGCCACAATCTTTAATCCTTGAGCTTTGATACCATTTGTAACATACCCCAACACTTGTGACACTATTTTTTTTTATTTTATTTTATCAACATCCTTCCTTGAACTAGTCTATGTCAATATCATCCATAAGATATGGTAGGCTATATAAATTAGTTTGGATTCTATTGACCATTATAGATTGACACACACACACATTCCTAACCTTCTTATCACTCGATACATATTGTGACTTTAATCAATGTAGTGTGATGGTGATGTGGCAGACGTTAACATCACACCTTATAATAATATTAAATGTCCTAGTTAATGGTTTTGTCACCTAGTAAAGTTTGTGATTCACGGTGATTTATGAATTACATACTCCAAACATAGGATTGGGGGTTCTTATAACTTGAGCATTTAAATCTTGATGAAATAATATTGTTGAACTATCATGAAGGTGTTTGTTCTTTCGCCACTTGACGATTTGAAAATTGCATTGATAGAAGTCAGGGATCTAAGACTGTGATGCATTAGGGATAATCCAACAGTGGAAAGGGGAGGTGGCTATTATAAGGTAGCCACCCTACCTATTTGGTGCTACAGTCACTCATTCTCCCCTCCTTTCTTCCAGGATTAGCTCTACAGGTTTGGTGGATTTTTTCTTGTTATAACAGAACCACCTATCTCCATCTTGGCCCATGCTATCTAGTAAGATTTGACTACCTTTCTTTCCTTCAGTAAACAAGAATCCTTGTAGTTACTAGCATTCATTGTATGCAACTGACTTGCTTCTTTCCCCTGAATAGGGGAAGCTCTATAATGTCTTGACAGTATTGGAAATTTGTCAACCAAGGGGATCTCCCTGATATGAAGTTCCAATTAGATCTCACACTATTTTGTATAGGAGTCCCATCTAGTATAAAGGCCCAGGTTCCAAAAACTCATAGATCTGCCTTGGTTCTAGCTCTCAACATAGGAGAGTGATGTAATGGTGACTTCAAACAACAAGGTGAGTGTTCCCGGTGAGTGTTCAATGCAACTATGTCTAGGTTCTCTTACTATAAAATGGGGGAGAAAGGAAACCTTCCAAGTGAGAGGTAATATTACCACAGAGGAAGAGACACACATGAACCAGAAAGACTTGTCTAACATCCAATGGAATAGTCCACATCGAATGCAATAGTCGTTACAACCAATGATCAAGGGAATATATGTCTAACATCCAATGGAATAGTGCATAGTGGACATGATGGTTGTTATAACCGGTAAGTGAGGAAATTTATGTCTAGTATCCCTCGAAATTGTCCACAAGGATGAGACAACAATAACAGTCATTACAATACATTCTCAACAAGATAAGTACAAAATAACCGAAATAGTCCAACTATCTTAGTACATGTGAAATCAAACATGAAATACAAATTTACATGGAATAGTCTTACAAAATTCCATAAGTCATGCATGAAGAACGTGTTGGCCTTAAATGGATTCTTTTATTAAGGAAAAGTTCCAAGACACATATTTAGATTGTACATCACTAGCCCCATTAATGGGACATTGGAGCCACTCCTTGCTCCTAAAAGAACTAGCTAGTCTCTCTAATTCATTGCAAGAGGAGCTAAGGTGAAAAGTCCTTTTCTCATACAATGAAGGGGTATATATAGCCAAGGGTGATGCCTTCCCCTTTGTGAATCTTTAAATACCCTCACTACTATTCAACTTCCTATGATTTTTTCAACTCACATAACACTTCATATTCTTGTGTGTCCATTGGAATTTCACTTTACAATACATTTGATTTATAATATACATGGCCCACAATAGTGATGTGGAACATGAAAACTCATGACATGACTTGACATGACACTGCTAACATAGAATGTCTTGATGATATGGAAATGTCAAGTCACTATCGCTATTGATTGATATATGTGTTCTTGGACATGCTTTCTCTTCTCCTCCACATAGCTTGATGATGCAGGGTCTTCAATGATCTTTGGTCTTTGGAGGTGGTTGAAAATTTGTGTCCCTTTACTTGCTCTTGGTAGGTTCATTCATCCGTTGAGCTACAAGTGAGTCTCTAGGCATGCTTCCATCCTTCTTCTCCTTCTTCTCCTTCTTTGTCATCTCACCATGGCTTGATAGTGTACTTGTTTATGAAATTCACTTATGGCACGATGACATCAATCTGAAAACTCCCTATCCTAGTATGATGCATTATTATCCATGAACTAAGCCCAAGAAATGTGGCAGGCAAAGAGAGATGGCTCAGAAAATACGCATTACACAATTCCACGTGACACGGAGAGGGATTGATCACTAAGACTATGTATAGCATAGCCCAGGCTTGACCGAGGAACGCTTCAGCATAGTCCCAAATAGGGAGAAAAATTGCATGGTGGGCAATGGGAGTTAGGATTATGCAGTTTAGGACGAGAGTAGTTACTATGGGATGAGACCTTGGGAGACAGATCTACGCAATTTCTAGAGGCAAGGAGGATTGGTTAGTAGAGAGGCCTAGAGGACGAAGCTACGCAGTTCTTGAGGACAATGAGCTCCGGTGAGGGAAGGTCACTGGAGGACACATCTACATAGTTTTGGAGGCCAAGGGAGGCTAGGATCTTTGCGCACTATGAGGTTCCATAATGTAAGGGAAAAAGTTGATGACTAGGAGGGACAATTGCACAATTTTGGGGGACAAGGAAGGATGTTGGTCTCTAGAAGTGCACAATACAACTGCCCCTGGAGGAAAGTGACTGTGCAATGTGCAGTTCCAGAAATAAGGTCACATCATTGAGGCCTGAGTCTACGTGGTGTGTTGATCAGCCAAAGCTCGGTGAAGTTGAGTTTCCTGGTTGAGAAGATTTTCTGAAAATGGCTAAGTGCAAGAGGGAGATTGACCCGTGATGAACTTGAAATGTGATCAAACACTTAGCATACTTCGACGACACGACAACATAGACCACTGGGATAGAAAACAAAGCATTACCCTCTGTGTGACTATCTCAAGGCAAGAAGAGACAAGTGCGACACTTGAGAAAATATTTAGTGCGATCGTGACAACACTTGTGCGACAATGCTCAGGACTTTGTGTATGAGTCCGACAACTGTTTATATGGTTAAGAAAACTCATATACATAGGGGTCAACCTTTGAAAACACCATAAAAGGTTCAAAAACATGTCTTAATAGTCAAACATGCGAAGAGATGACAATTGATCCAACTAGCGAAAGGGAGAATAACACCTAGAGAAAACACATGGAATGAATTTTAGTGTTTGCAACCATACATGCCATTGAAGATGTAACGATATGACAATGATAAGATGTCATTCATCCTATGCTAAGAGGTGTATTTCAACTTCATGAAAGATGTGCTTTGTTTTTCATACCTACTATGCAAAGGGTTGTGAATCAGATGGATTTGTCATGTAGTCATGATCTTCTATCATACCCTGGGTTCCCCGGTCTTCTTATATGATAGTTATCTTTTCTCCTCATCTCCTTAAGTATCAATTAACATGTCCTCCTTCTTAATATCCTTCTTAATAATCTCTCCATAGCTTGCTAGAATTTGTGTATTTGTAATCCACTCATGACAAGATGATATCAGTCTGATAAACCCCTAGTCTAAGATGTGGCATGATAATCCACTGCTTGAGTCAGAACTGGTGGTCAAGGGGGAGAAGGCTCAGTGACTAGGCTATATTGAGTGATAATACTACATAATGCCCATTGAGGGAAATATTTGTGTAGTGCATACTTAGGGACAAAATTGAGCAGTTTGAGCAGGTAGTGGTTGCTTCGAAATGAGGCCCTGGAGGACAAATATACGCAATTTTCAAACGCAAGGGGATTGGCCAGAAGAGAGGCATTCAGGACAAATCTGCACAGTTCTTGAGAGCAGTGAGATCCAACTAAGGGAAGGTCACTCAAGGTAGCCTCTACATAGTTTTGAATGCCCAAGGATGTTGTGATTTCTACGCATTGTGCAGTTCCAATAGGCAAGGAAAAGCTTAAGGGTTGTAGATGTGAAGTGCACAGTTTAGGAAGGTCGAATGAGGTTAGGTTGCTAGGAATCCTTCAAAATTTGGCCAATTATGGAATCCGTGGAACCAATGTTAAAAGTGATTGAAATTGACTATGATCACACACTTAGACACTTAGCGATACACCATATATCATCCAAAACATATGAAAAAATATTTTGCTTAATACAACAACCTTTGTGCCTAGTTACAAAAAGTGCAGCTCCGATGATATAGTTTTTGAGGATAATGATGACACTTGTGTAATAATGCATGAAAAATTGGAAATTAATGCGAAACATGTCTATATGATCAAAACAACTCATTTCCAGAAAGATCCCCCCTTGAAGCAAACAAAAATTCCCTTTGCATGAAAATCGATAACTCCCATGCCCAAAGATTACACTTGCTATATAAATATAAAAGCATGAACATCTCTTGAAATCAGAGAAGAGAGATTGAAATCATTAGCTTACAATAAGTGACTAAGGAACAACTCATGATAGGATCCATAGTAGGCTCCAAAATTTGAGTCCAAAATTTTGAAGGGTGTTGCAACCGCTACAACACTTGGCGACAAACTGGTAGAATCTAGCTTCTCTATTTTGAATAGATCCTTCCATGCATGGAATTGGTTCTTCAGGGATTATTGATTCATTGTGAAGATTATGTTGCCTTTACCACTTACCACAAAAAAAACTAGAGTTCCCTCTATACCTTCTTGGTCAAACACAACATAAAATTCAACATAATCACAATGTTTCGAGTTGGGAAGGGTAGTATAGCTCGCGAGATTAAGATTTTTAAAGTATAATTCATCTCTAGTGTTTCTTCACTGCTAGCAGGCTTGGATAGTACCATAGGGGAGTCATGTAGGAACATAAACATTGCTCCACTTCCAGCGATCCTAGACAGTACCTCAACAGAGTTTCTTGCTTCACCCCTCTGCACATGAAGCCTTTCTCTTCTTTCACATTTATTTAAAGAGACTTTTGCATTGGAACTTATTTATTTTGGGGTGCAAGAGGAATCCTGACTTATTGAGAGAAGAAGAGGTTGTTCCTTCATAGAAGTATATAGAGACCTCTTATTTAGGTTTGTTAGTTTAGATTTTAACCTTTCTTAGTTTCTACTAGTTGGATAAGATTCAGAACACGAAATTAGAAAAATCAAGTATAGGCATGAGGTCTTTAGACTAGACATGGGTTCATGGTTGGACCAAATTTCTCCTTACAGATGGATCGTATTTTCCATCGGAACTTCATATGCCAAAAGGTGTAACAAAGACAAGGAAGAAAGACAGATGGCTAGCCAAATGTTGAAGTGTCACAAGTCACTTTATATCTTGGCCACACACATACTAAGAAGCTAAAATAGGTCCAAACACAACACTTCTTCGCATAATGAAACAAAAAGGAAACACTCGACAAGAAAGAAAAGAAGACAAAAATAAAGAAAACACAGAACCATGAAACAAAAATAGAAGAGAAGAGAAAAAAATGGCTAAAGAAAACATTGTGTAGAATGAGAATAAGAAAACAAGGACATACTACAAGGGACGAGTGCAAAATGAGTGCAAGAAAGGGAAAACTAGGATGCAAATAATTCTATTACTAACCTAATAGCTAAAATGTCAGGTCACGTATAACAAAATTTCCAGTGAAGCCAACATAATTTTTCAAGACTTTCATCCACAAAGATGCATGGATATAAAGCATTGTGCAATGGAAAAGATAAAAAAATTAATAACTTGCACAAGAAAAGGAAGGTCTTTCCTATGGGCAGAAAGGTGTGTCACAACCAATACTTTCATCCAATCCACATGATTACCTTTTCGATGAATATCATTTCTCAACAAACCTCAGAACCCTCTTGCTGATGTGTCCTCATCTACACCAAGCTCCTTAGCAAGCACGAAGAAAGATTGAAACATGTTGTTTGCTACAAAGCTTGCCGAGTAAGATTGTTCTAGCCATTGAACGATTGGATCATAAAATTCATGATGGCCTTCTTAAAAACATTGAAAAGATGAGTTTTCAATTAAAATAATGGCATCATGATGAGAATATTGTGAGTGAAAATAGAACTAATCAGACTCAACAATCATGTCAAGACCATGCGGACCTACCATAACCATCAGTGAACGCTGAAGTGCATCACTTGCTTAACAAAAATCTGAATAGAGCAATGTTGAACAATGAAGATCAAAGGGGGTGAAACAAATGTCATTGGATGTGATGACAGGAAAATGATAAGTTGAATGGCAATCACCAAGGACAGAGAAATGATTAGATGAGCAAATTGAAGTATTAGATTCCTAATTTGCAGTAAATGAAGAAAAATCAATTTGAGCAATCTTGCAAATGCTTTGAAAAACCAGACCAAGTTCCTTACGAGCCAGATATGACATACCACCTTCCTGCAACATGTGACAAGTTGTACAAGCATTGTAGTCATCAAAAGATTTTAAAAAGGATGTTAGCACCGCAAATGCATGAGACCAGTTGGGACATGGTGAATGGAGAAGAACTTGATTCGTGTGACAACATGTGCATCCATCATCACTCAATGAGATTTCTGGTGTGATGAGAGGACAAATTTCGAATATGAAATTCACAAGAAGACTGAGGAGTTGACCATTAAGGGATAAATTCAATAAGTATGATTCCTTTGTGAAAATATAGTCCTTGAGATAGTGAACATCACAATTCCATTATTCTATGAAAGATTCAGATTCCCCAACTGAGTTTCACGCAAGATATTTGCATGAGGACGAATGAACTGCAACAAATTATGGAATTCAGTCATAAGTAAATATTGATGATTTTAAAGGTCACACCTGGAATACCAAATATTTTTTATATAGGAATTCCCATTGAGTGAAACCATGCACATAGAAAAATTATGCGAGAGAAACCATATCTGATTGTGTTTGGGGGGCTTAGTAGAGTAGCGATATCTTGACATAACCATCAATGGAAGTTGAAGCGCCTCGACTCCCTAGCAGGTCCCAGAACTTCCCAGGATTATAGAATCACATTTGAATCTTGAACCAAATCACACATGGCTTGAGGATAACCATTATTGCTAGTTTTAATAATACCACTTCTTATTGGATAGCATCCATCTCTTTCACAAGTTTTGCCATATTTTTCAATTTCAACAACCAGATTTCTTAATTGGAGAGGCTCCTCTGATCACAAATTCAAAGATAAATGAATCAGCAAGATCTCAAAAGCAAGATAATTTGAAGAGTTGTCTTCATGCAGGATAATATATGATGAGGGATGGGAAAGGTACTCCATGATTTCACTATTTTCAATTTCATCATGGACAACCTCACCGCCTTGTGTCAATTGAGGGGATAACTCATTGGATGAAGAATCTAAAGATCATGGAGTATCTCCATCGCAAGAATATGTGTTGCAAATGGTATGAAACAAGGGGTAGTGAGGCAAAGAAGAAGTTTCGATACGAACATCTTCTTTGACCGAACCAGATTCTATATCTAAATCAAAATCTTCAAGAGAAATTGAAAAATCGTATGATGTGCTTGGCAATTCATCATGACGTATAGAAATAGAGTCATTATCATTGGAATGATTACTTCCAAAGGCTGGGGGTTGATTGAAAGAATTGATTGTATTGGATTTTTTACTGACATTAGAAAATTGAGAATTATTCAAGAATGGAAACTCATTGTTTTGACATGGTAGATTATGAAACTGAGAGGAAATATTGGAATCATATTCACCTTATTTCTTCTCTACTTGGGTACTGGAACTACTTTGTACCTAATCACAATTTGGGCCAACAGCTTTAGAATCAATAGAATGTGAAGGACTAGTTTGTGAAGCATACTGATCAAGCGAGTCATGGTAGAAAGAGTCAAGATATGCAGATGATAGAGGACAATAAAAATCTAGATTAGCTTTGTGACCAGAGTTGTGAATGATGACATAGTCTTGTGGAATGGAGTGAGTCTTCACCGTAGGCTTCATGATTCATTTTGGATTTTCCTCCATTGAAGCGAAATAATAATGAGAATATGAATTGGAGCTTTGATTCACAGATTTCCCAATTTTATAGTCACCACAAGGAGGCACCCTCATTGGGATTGTAAAATGAGGAGGGCAAAGAAAAAAAGGGCTAGTAATATCCTGCTTGAAATTTGAGGTGCCTCACGATTTCCAAGAGTTGGGGAAGAAGGAAAATTAGGAGGTTTAGGCTCATCATATGAAGAGACATGGACCAAGTGCTAAAACTCTTGTTTCAAGAAATCCCAGTTCAAATGTTTTTCAGGAATTTCACAAGAGAAGTGAAGGAACCGATCAAAAAAATCCTCAACTAATTCATCAGGCTTCATTCTTAAATGATTGGTTCTCCCAGAAATATCTTAGTAGTTATACTTATCAAAGGCTTGAAGGAGCTCCCTGAGGAAATGATGAAGGAAATGGATGGAAGCAGGTGGAAAGGTATGGCACCACCAATTAAGATGACCTTCAAGGGTGAGGAAGAAAAACACACATATAAACTCTTCATCATCGATTTTGTAAGATTCATGAAATTTAAGAAAATTGGAAATGTGCTTGGTTATGGATGTTCCATCCTCACCAACAAACTTTAACTACTAAAAGTGATTGAGAGCCTCATCGGTGAGTGAAAATTGATAAAGGAAAAAATTGGAGAAACACCTCGGGAATACGCTTTGTGTATGAGCAATTTTAGATAAGAGATTCAAACCAGATGCAATGGGATCAACTTGTCATATGGACCTCCTTATAATGCCACTTTGTTGATGGTGTTGAAAATTTGTCAACCAAGGGGATCTCCCTAATATGAAGTCCCAATTAGACCTCACACTGTTTAATGTAGGAGTCCCATCCAGTATAAAGGCCCAGTTCACAAAACCTCAAAGATATTGCTTGGCTCTAGACGTCAACACAAGAGAGTGATGCAATGGTGTGTTTGAAAAGTAAGGTGAGTGTTCTTGGTCACTGTGCAGTGCAACTATGTCTAGGTTCTCTTACTACAAAATGGGGGAGAAAAGTGAGCCTCTAAGTGAGAGGTGATAGTACCACACAGGAAGAGACACACATGAACCAAAAGAGACTGCCTAACATCTAGCGGAATAGTTGTTATAACCAATGGTCAAGGGAATATTTGTCTAACATCCAGTGGACGTGAAAATCGTTATAAACGATAAATGAGGAAAGATGTCTATCTAGAATCTCATGGAATAGTCCACAAGGAAGAGATGACAATAACAACCATTACAACACATTATCAACAAGATAAGCACTAAAATAACCAAAATATTCCAACTATCTTAGTACATATGAAAGTTAACATGAAATAAAAATGTCCACAGAATAGTCTTACAAACATTCATAAGTCATGCATGAAGAACGTGCTAGCCTTAAAAGGCTTCTATTATTAAGAAAAATTTCCAAGACACATATTTACATTTTACATCACTAGCCCCAGTAGTGGGACATTGGAGCCACTCCTTGCTCCTCAAAGAACTAGTTAGTCTTTCTAATGCCCTATGTGAGTAGCCAAGGTGAAAATTCCTTTTTTCATACAATGAAGGGGTACATATAACCAAGGGTGATGCCTTCCTCTTTCTGACTCTTTGAATACACTCATGATTGTTCAACTTCCTATGAATTTTCAACTTACATGACTCTTCAAATTCTTGTGTGTCCATTGGACTTTCACTTTACAATACACTTCATTTACAATATACATGGTCCACAATAGTGATGTGGCACATGGAAAATCATGACATGACTTGACATGGCACTGCTAACATATATTGGCTTGGTGATATGGAAATGTCAAGCCACTATTGTTGTTGAGTGTTGGATGTGTTCTTGGATATGCTTTTTCTTCTCGTTCACATAGCTTGATGATGCAGGGTCTTCAATGATCTTCGCTCTTGGGAGGTTGTTGCAATTTTGTGTCCATTTTCTTGCTCTTCATAGGTTCACTTGTTCGTTCAACTACAAGTGAGTGTCTACGAATGCTTCCCTCCTTCTTCTCCTTTTTCATCATCTTGCCATGGCTTAATAGTGTACCTATTTTTGCAATTCACTTATGACAAGATGACATCAATCCAAAAACTCTGTATCCTAAGATGATGCATTATTTTAAATGAATTAAGCCTAGGACATGTGACAATCTTGGAGAGAGGGATCAATAACTACTGATTACACAGTTCCAGGTGAGAAGGAGTGGGATTGATCATTAAGATTATGCAGAGCACAACTCAGTCTTGATTGAGGAACTTTTCAGCACATTCCCCATTAGGGAGAAAAAATGCGCAGTGGCCACTAAGAGTCAGGATTCCATAGTTTAGGATGACAATGGCTAATGTGGGATGAGACCTTGGGAGACAAATCTACGCAGTTTCTAGAGGCAAGGAGGACAAGTTAGCAGAGTCCTAGAGGACCAATCTACGCAGTTCTTAAGGATAATGACATCTAACTGAGGGAAGGTTACTGGAGGACACATATGCATATTTTTGGAGGCAAAGGGAGGTTGGGATCTCTCCACACTATGGGGTTCTAATAGGAAGGGAAAATCTTGAGGACTGAAAGTGTGAAGTGCGTAGTTCAAGACAAACTAGGAGGGACAACTGCACAATTCTAGGGGTCAAGGAAGGCTGCTCGATCTGGAATTGCATAGTACAATTTACTTGAAGGAAAGTGACTATGCACTACGTAGTTTCAAGAAGAAAGTTCATATCATTAAGGGCTGAGACTGCGAAAACATAGCTCAAACAAGGGTTAGTGAAGCTGAGTTGCGTGGTCAAGAAGATTTTCCAAAAGTGGTTAAGTGCGAGAGGGAGATTGACTCATGATGAAATTGAATTGTGATCACACACTTAAGATATATTGATGACATGACAACATTGACCACCATGATAAGAAATAAATAATTACCCTCTGTGTGACTATCTCAAGTCAAGAAGCGATAGGTACGACACTTGAGATAGACTTTAGGGTGACTGTGATGACACTTGTGTGGCAATGCTCAAGAATTTGTGTATGAGTGTGACATGTGTTTACATGGTTACGAAAACTCATATACACAGGGGTTTACCTTCAAAACCATCAGAGAAGGCTCACAAACATGTCATAAAAGTCAAACATGCCAGCAGACGACAGTTGATCCAATGAGCGAAAGGCAGCAAAACACTTAGAGACTTGCAACCATACATGTCATTAAAGAAATAATGATATGACAATGATAAGTTGTCATTCATCATATAATAAGAGGTGTATTTCAAATTCATGAAATATGTCATTTGTTTTTAATACCTACCCTCCAAAGGGTTGTGAATCAGATGCAGTCATCATGTGGTCCTGATCTTCTATCATACCCTGGGTTCCTTGGTTTTCTTATTTGATAGTTATATTTTCTCCTCAGCTCCTTAAGTATCATTTAACATGTCCTCCTTATTCATCTCCTTCTTAATCATCTTTCCGTAACTTGGTAGACTTAATGTATGTGTAATCCACTCCTGACAAGATGACATCAATGTGATATTCCCTTAGTCTAATATGTTGCAAGATAATCCACTGACTGTGCCAGAACTGGTATAAGGTCAAGGGGGAGAAGGTTGAATGACTGGGTTGGAATGAGGGATAAGACTACATAGTTCCCACTGAGGGAAAGATTTGTGTAGCGTTGACTGAGGGACATAATTACACAGTTCACGTAGGCAATGGATATTGTGGAGTGAGGCCCTAGAGGATAAATTTGTGTAGTTTTCATAGGCAAGGGGGCTTGGGAGGCAGAGAGGCCTCGGGGACAAATATGTGTAGATCTTGAGGAAAGTCAGCTTCGATTGAGGGAAGGTCACTTAACATAGCCTCTGCATAGTTTTGGATGCCCAGGGATGCTGGGCTTTCTATGTATTGCGCAGTTTCACGAGGAAAATAAAACCTCAAGGGTTGCAGATGCGAAGTGCGCAGTTTAAGAAGGCTCGATGAGACTAGAATTTTAGGAATCCTTTGGAATTTGGCTGTGTGGGGTGAGTGGAACCGATGTGAACAGTGATATAACTTGACTGTGACCACACACTTGGATACTTAGTGATACAACATAGATAATCTAGAACATATGAAAACATACTTCGCTTAATGCAACAACCTTTGTGGAAACTTATGACAAGTGCAGCTCTGATGATAGACTTTGTGAGGATAATGACGAAACTTTTGTAATAATGCATGAAACTTTGGAAATGAGTGTGAAACATTTCTATATGATGAGAACACCTCATTTCCAGAAATATTGGCCCTTGAAACAAACCAAAACTTCCCTTTACATGATAAGCAATAACTCCCATGCTTGAAGATGAGATTTTCTATATAAAGATAAAAGCGTGAACGACTCTTGAGATTGGAGAAGAGAGATTGAAATCATTAGCTTACTAATAAGTGACTAAGGAGTGACCGATCACATGATCCACAGTAAGCTCTAAAATTTGAGTGTAGGCCAAACTTTTGGAGGGTATTGCAGCTGCTACAACGCAATGGTGTTAAGGAGATATCTATTCCATGCTCGCTTAGCCATGTAAAGGTATCAAACTAATTTTTTCTTGAAAATTCTCTGACCCATTGTTGAATTCGATTATTGATCACTAATTAAATTTCTTTTCCACAGCTTCCGTGGAGCCTTGGTGCTGAACCTCAAATTTTATCGGAAACCCATGTGAATTCCTTTCATAATTCTTTTCCAAACCATCTGCTGTGGAACTATTGAGCTAGCAAATTCTAGGAGTTGTCAAGGGTCTTTCCTATGATAATTATATTTTTACTATTAGCTTTTCCTTCTATAAATCGATTTAATTTTTCTCACTATGCCACCGTATATTCTAATATAATATTGGTCTTTTCTTTGTTCATTTGGCATCATCATTGGAAATCTGCAAAGGGGGAGACACTCTTATATGTAACCCCTTTCTTTGGATTATTAGTTTGTACATTTCACTTGGATTGAGAAGCCTAATCCTAACTATTAATGCTTTCTCTTCCCTTGCAGATGAGGAATTAAGCTATAGCCTTGTATGAATCTTGTCAATATTAAGAGCTTCTAATCATTTTTCCTTCTAAAATTTCATCCTTTATTTTTCCCATGTACCGAAATATCTTTGGATTAGTTTATTTATTTATTTATTTTTAATATTCAATTTTTAAGCTAAATTTTTCCTCCATGGTTGAGTGGTGTATTGTTCTGATATTGGTGGACTGGTTTATTGTCCTTATATTTGATTAGTTTGGGTTTTTACATTTGACTATTAAACCATTTTTATATATATTGTCTTCTTTGATTAAATGGTATGGCCTATGGCCACTATACTTGTATAGAACTTAACATGTATCTATATATATATTCTATCAAACATAAGCATATACTCTTGGTGACTTAAAAGTCTCAATGTACATTTTCTAATTCCATATTGAATGAATTATATGTAATAAAGTTAATGTTTTGGGGGGCGTTTAATAAAGAAATACTTTCTTGTTTATGACAAAAATTAAGCCACTGCATACTACAACTCGTTGAGCGTGTGTTGTTCTGAAGTACCTAGTCTTTGAAGTTTAGTTTTAGTTCTCTGCACTATTTATTAACGTGTAGTAATCATTTATATATAGTGTTACAACTTTCAATAAAAGCTTTATGGTTACTCAGCTCCAACTTAAATGTAATTTTATACAATTACCATTATTCCACACCGAGTAAGCGTGCGTTGTTCTTAAGTACCCGGTCTTTGAAGTTTAGTTTTAGTTCTCCACACTAGTTATGAATGTGTAGTAATCATTTATATCTATTGTCACAAATTTCAATAAAAGTTTTATTGTTACTCAGCTCCAACTTATATGTAATTGTATACAATTACCATTATTCCACACTCGGTAAGGGGACTGTATGGTCTATACAAGGAGATGTTCCTTTATTGTGACAATTTTATTTTGATGAGCTTAATTACATATTTCTCATGTACACTTTATCTAAAGTTAACAAATCATTTCTGGAAGTCTATTCTAATTACATAATTTATTCATTGATGTGTCTTCTTTGGGTGAAATTCTTCTTGAATGTGAATGTTCCATCTTGAATGTTGTTTTAATAGGTTAGGGAGTCATTATGAGCTGTCGATTTTATTGATTCGGCTCCGGGACTAACCCAACTCTTTCATAAGGTTAGACATGGATATCGCTATTACTAGTTTTTCCTCATTTCTTTCAGTCATAGACTCTTTAGGAAATGAACAATAATAATTCACTAAATTCCTCATAGTAGTGTATAGTAATACATGTATATAGAATTAAAACATTCTCCTCGACATGTCTCGGCTATTCCATGCAAATTTCTTAACCTAAAACTTTACTACTCTAGCATAAATAGTTACTGTAATTGCAACAAAAATCTTCACACGATCTCGTATTCCACTAGGTTTACCCAAGTTTTATCACTCTTTTACAACAAGTAATTTATCACAAAGTCTTTATAAAGTTCTCATACATTACTTACATTTACAACAATATTCTCTATTCTTGAAAGAAAAATTAGCAACACAGATTACTTATTTGATTAGTTTAGGTTGCCACGGAAGTTTACTAAGGAGAATACCACTCCTTTCTACTAACAAGAAAGGAAATCATGTCCATTTCTCCCTATGACCTTTTTCATTTCTAGAAGAGAGTTGACAATGACTCAGTAGGGTATTTTCTCATGCATAGACTCTACAATCCAGCCTAGAATCTTTTAGACTCACAAATTTGTCTTAGGGATTCCACTAGCCACCCACCAACTCAAAAATACCCTAATTTGAAGCATATTTCCCTTCCCCAGCAACGTCCTCTTCGAGGAATCAAATACTCTTTAGTCTGCCTTGTACAATGCCCTCCTGGAGTTTGTTCCCAACTGAGATGATTTATCTATGGTAATGAGAGTACGTGTCTAACCATTTCCATAAATAAAAAATTTCATCTAGGATATTTACCTCTTAAATTCTATAGCTTGCCACAACTAACTTTTAAATAAAATTAAAATACTTTAACATTGAAATTCCCCACTAAGCTTTTCACATAGTTCATAGTTTACCATGTTACTGCAGTGAAGTAACTAAATATTTACTTTTCATTGAGGGGTATCACAGTGTCATTTAAAATTTATTAACAATAATTAAAATTTATTAATAATAATTAAAAATTAAATGTGGATTATAAATAAAATATTTCAAGGTCCATGTTAGTTAAGATAGATATAGTTGGATTGAGGCTTTTGTGATCCATAACATTTATAAGAAATATTTTGGCATAAATCACATGCAGAAGACGCGTTTCGAACCAACTAGTGTGGTTCATCGTCACGACAAGTTGAAGAAACAGATCCAGCTAAGCATGTTAAATAGTCTCACCTCCAACAGCTAACAAGTTGAAGAAACAGATCCAGCTAAGCATGTTAAATAGTGTGAGCAAAGCCTCCAACGACTAATTTTGACTTTAGGACCAAGGTCATAAAAATTATTATAATTTACAGGGAATTAGTTATATTAGGTGACCAATAAAAATATATAAATATATAAAATAATTTAAATGGTGTTAATGGTTAGTTAAAAAAGGTATTGTTTAATAATTAAAAATTATAAGTTATTTAGTATTTAAATGGGAATTAGTTATATAAAGGACCTTACTTATAATCTAT
>APFE030014265.1:22225-42517 GCA_000404065.3 Pinus taeda | reverse complement strand
CCCAACACTATGAAGTTACACCAGAAAACCAACAACACTTCTCTACAAGATACAAAATTCCAGCCTCTGGATCTTTGTGATGAGGGATCCATATATAGATGATTGTAGGGGGGTGAGTCATCTTCTGAGGTCTTGATTAGTTTCCCCTCTCTGATAGTTTTTTATTCTACTTGAAGACTGATGATCTCTTACTCATCCCTGGTCGAAAAGAGAGAGGCAAGTGTCAGAGGGGAAGCTTCTGGAAGATTCCATGATCTTCCACCTCGCAAATTGTCCCTGCCATTTGTCCATTCCCGACCATCACACCTTACAGAGGGGCCATTCAGTATGCATCGCACCCTTTACACTGGGAAGGTGATATGCATCACACTCTCTGCATTAGGTGTTCAGTATGGTCCAGTTTTGACCATTTCTGAGCAGTTTTTAGTGGGGAACTTTTGGGAGATGATGTAATCAACTGACCTTGTTCCTTTAGGTAGTGAAGAAACACTTTTTGGGAGTTAGGAGCCCTTAGTTTATGGAAATTTATGATTGGGGTTGCAGTGCCCAAAAATGTCTATAACACCCCCAAATCCATGCCTCTTCATGAGCTTGTGAAGGAATCTGAGGGTAATCCTTGGACTGAGTTATGCCTAGTTGAACCAATTCGTGCACATGTCAAAATGGTTTGGTCCATCTAGAACCTTGAATATTAACCCCTCTCTCTCAGCAAACCCTAAAGATAAGCTGTGAAAAATGTCGAGAGAGCACTTATATGCCTTTGATTTGAGATATAAAGAAATAGAAAGGGTGCATCCTTCGGTGTGTCCTCATCACATCTACACAAAGTAGGGATTAAAACTTGTGCACCAACCTTAGTGGAGAATTAACCCAGCCCTCAAAGACATAGTGAAGGAAGAATTAAAAAAGTTATTGGATGTAGGGTTCATCTACCCCATCTCAGATAGTGAGTGGGTGTCCCCTCTAGTTTTGGTCCCAAAAAAGAATGGAAAGTTGAGGATCTGTGTGGATTACAAAGAGCTAAACAAACCCACTAAGAAATACCATCTCCCTTTACCTTTCATGGATCAAATTGTAGATGGTCTTGTAGGGAAGAAGTTCTTCTCTTTCCTAGATGGATTCAGCATTTGAATCAGATCCAGATCCACCTAGAGCACCAAGACAAAACTACATTCACTTTTCCTTAGGGTACCTTTGCTTACAATGTCCTTCCTTTTGGATTAGGTAAAGCCCCTGGAAATTTTCAAAGGGCATTTCTGAGCATCTTTTCTGAGCTAGTCAATGACACTGTAGAGAGCTACATGAATGATTTCACTCCCTATCTATGTGACTTCCTGCAGGCTCTCTCTAACCTGGGGAAAGTCCTGAAGAAGTGCATTGAAATGAACCTCTCTCTTAGTCTTGAGAAGTGTGAACCTTTAATGAATATAGGGACTATCCTAGGCATTCAGTATCAAACGAGGGAATAGAAGTGGACCCAAACAAAACTACCATCATAAAAAGCATCCATACTCCTCAAAAGTAGAGGGGTGTTAGGAGCTTCTTAGGGTTAGTTGGATATTATAGGAGCTTTATGAAAGAGTTCAACAAATTAGCCTCACCATTCTTTGGATTGTTGGCCAAGGACTCAAAATTCTGCTAGTCAAATTGTTGCCAAGAGGTCCTAGAGGTCTTGAAAGAAAAATTAACCACCACACCCATATTCAGAGGCCCAAATTGGGCTCTTCCCTTTCATATCTATGGTGATGGATCCGACAAATTTGTAGGAGAAAATTTAGGCAAGATATATGCTATGTTATCTTATGCCATTTAATTCATTAGTAAAAATATTTCTAAGGCTCAATATAAATACACTGTAACTGAGAAAGAAGTCCTAGTTGTTGTACAGTCTTTAAAAGAGTTCAAACACTACATCACTTGATATCAAAATTTAGTGCATATTGACCATGAAGCTATAAATTACTTGATGAGCAAGCCTAATATGAATGCGAGAATTATTAGATGGTTGCTACTATTAGTGCAGTTTTCTTTAACTATCATTTAAAAGCCATGTAAAGAAAAGGTAGTTGCAGATTCTGTCTAGACACACTTTGCTTGCAGATGACAAAGGGATTGTTGATAATCGACCTCCATATGAATACTTATTTTCCATTTCATTTATCTCTCCATGGTTTGTTGACATAGGAAACTACGTAGTTGCTGCAAAATTCCCTTCAAATCTATTATCCTTGGATAAGAGAAGAATTATAAAGAAGAGTGCAACTTTCACTTGGATTGGGGGTAATCTCTTCAAGTTAGGAAAAATCAAATCTTGAGGAGATGTGTTAGGGAAGAGGAATTATTTGACATCATCTCAGCCTATCATTGTGGGCCTTGTGGAGGTCACTTTGTTGTCAAGAAGACAACTTTCAAGGCTGTAGAAGCTAGATACTACTGGCCCACTCTCCACCAAGATGCAAGAAGATACATCAATAAATGTGATCAGTGCAAGAGGATGGGGAAACCTACCCCCAAGGATGAAATTCATTTACAACATTAGGTGTCTTTGGATCCATTTGACAAGTGGGTCATGGATTTCATTGGGCCAATTGATCCACCATCAAGGTAAAAAAAGTACATAATTGTGTGCAACGATTATTTCACAAAGTGTGTTGAGACCAAAGTTATCAAGGGAGAATGTGTTCTGCAAGTTTGGGTACCCTATAGAGATATTCATTGATCAAGGAGCTCAATTCACATCTGATCAAGATTCTCTTAATGCAACATCATATAAAGCACAAAGAATCTACTTCCTATCATCCTCAGGCCAATGGAAAAGTAGAGGTCACAAATAGTACATTAGAGGGCATCCTCACCAAGGTTGTGAGAAGAAACATAAAGGACTAGGAAATCATATTAGTGGTGGCAACTTAGGCCTATAACATAACTTCAAAAACAACTATTGGTTTTACCCCTTATGATTTGGTCTATGGAACGCAAGATTTTCTCTCGATTGAGCTTGAGTACAATACTTTGAGAATGGCAACTGTCTAGTCAATTTAACGTCTTAAATTTCTCTACATAAATTATCAATCCGGGTATCGTAAACTGATGAAGTGTGGTGCACCATATGTGCTTAGTTAACCTTTTTCTTACTTCGTAGTTTTATAGATTTTATTTTGTTTTGGGGTTTTGTTTTTGTTGGTTTCCTAAAATATCTAATGAAAATGGAAATCCTAATCAAAGCTTTCAAAAAGGTTTTCAAACTTGCAATGATGAAATCAATTACTAAGAGAAAATAAAAATGTACCTAAATTCTAATTAAACCAAACACTGAGCTAGTGACTATGAAACCCAGTATCCTTGTTGTTGTATAAAAAGAAAAATGAACTTAAAAAAACTGTAAGCAAAGTAAACTAAATCATATTACATCAACTCATATTCTATCCCCTCACCATTCAACTCGTTCTGACTATAGGAGGTAATCATAAACAAATTGAGTAATCTGATATCTAAATTGCATAAAATGAAACTAAGATCAAACTACGCATTCATACTTCAATCCCTCACCATTCGACTCGCTCTGGCTATAGGAGGTAACTGAAAATGACATGAGTAATCTAACCATTAACTTGCAGAAAAATAAACTAATATCAAACTACGCATTCATACTTCAATCCCTCACCATTCGAATCGCTCTGGCTATAGGAGGTAACTGAAAATAACATGAGTAGTCTACTATCTATCTTACAGAAAAGTAAACGAACAAAACAAAACTGAAAGAAATAAATAGTGCTGGAATTAGAAGTAAGAAAATAAATCAGCAGAAGCACAAGATAATTCCATCATGTCATTAGTCATTAAAACACTATGTGCATTACTAATCTACAATCAACCGGTTGAACACACTTGCATGAACTAAAATTTCATGAATAAAAAATCTAATATATCAAACTTGAAAGCAATCAAATGACATAATGAAATCAAAGCAAAATTTACAAAATGAAATCTACTCTACCTTACATTCTAATATGCTCCATGACATCTACTTCACATCTCCTTCCATGTTGAGAACATCAAAGCTTTATTCAAATTCTTCAAAATCACAAAGTACAACAAAGCTCTCTAAAGCTTTCAAAAGCCATCAAGGAAGAACTACAAACTCCAAGCTAAAGAACTAAAAGCCAAGCCAAGCTAAGACTTATAAGCTAACAAGCTGAGACTAATAAGCTAAGCTAACAAATGAAGGAGAGGGATCTCCTATTTATACAAAAAGATGAGAAGCCATCTCATTAATGAGAGTCCATGAATCTCTCCCTCTACCTCTAGAGTTCTAATCAAAATAGGAACTGATAAGGCACATGTCTTTATAGAGTTACAATACAATTAGGAGATGTGACACATATCCTCATGATCCCATGATTCTTTCCACTCAAATTCGAATTTGGCCTTAGAGTGCCACATAAGGGTCTTCTAGAAGCCTCCTTTCAACCTACACATGTCAACAATCTCAACCCATTTGTTAGGTATAAGCATATGCACATTATTTCTTAATTTTTAACCACAAATTCACTTAAAAATCTTAGAATTAATAAAGATTGGAAAAACATAAATGTGGCCCAATGATAATGAAAGTGGGATGAATGTGGTGACATATTAGTTAAATGGAGGTGATATAATTAACATAATAGTGAAAGTGTAATGGAAATGAATGACATTTTCAAGACTCAACATACCCCCAACTGAAGCTATTGCATGTCCTCATGCAATATATATTACATTAACCCTTTTCATCCTTGAGCTTTGGCTTAACTTTGCATGATATCATTTGATAACTTCATATTTCTGCAAAGTGTTTTACTTGAATTGCAACATGGTTGGTTTTTGTGTTACAACCATTTCTTTTTTGTTGTTGCCTTCTATTTTGATCTTTGAACTTTGCATAATGATATTTTGATTATTGTTGCAAAGTATATCTTTATTGGATTGCATGATGGTTGGTTCTTGTGTGACAACCATGATTTTGTTTGTATCCAATTTATACTTTAAGCGCTTTTTCAGAAGCCACTCTATGCTCATAAGAGCAATGTAATAATTAATATATGTTGGAAGTATGTGGGCTCTTGAATATGATATGGATATGGAAAATTATGAAGATGAATGTATTTCCCCCCCAACTGATGGTATTGGCAATTTTATGAAATGAGGAAGAGAAATGTTTTTCCAACAATTATCATTCTAGCTTTTTATGGAATTCTATGGTCAAAAGTTAGAAAATGGCGTACCTTTACCTACCCTTTGGAATGGATGAGTTGTATGTGTGGTGGCTACAAAATTCTGATCATATTCTTCTTCAAGTGGCTGAACAAGAGGAGTCATGGATAAAGAGATAAGATGAATTTTTATTGCTTCTACTAAAACTTGCTGAATCTACTCCAAAACACTGAAAATAATAGTCTTCATGTCTTCAAAACTCATTGGCACAATTCATACTATGTGAAAAGATGTTCTAATGTCGAACATAGTAGGAAATTGTTGGCTTAGTGGCCTTTAATGGATGCCACTAGTCAACACGAGAACTCTCACCATTGATGACAATAAGAGTCAAGATGCCCAAACACATCTTGCTAGGTGCGAATGAATTTGTCAATGTCGAGTCACCTAGAAGATGTGATGAACAAGGGACATTAATGTATTCCCATTGTTTGTCAGCATGAGGACTTGGCATTAAGGAATGCAACCCTCAAGGTGTTTTTACAAAGAACTTAGACTCAAAGGACTATGGACTCAATAATTTGCATTGAAGTAGAGCTTATTTGTGGAATGAAAATGACAGGAAATGAAAGATGAAAATGGAAGATGGAAATAGAGAGTAGAAATGGAAATGGGTAATAAGCATGTGAATTAGCCTCTTACTTTTATTTGTGGGTTATGAATGGAAAAAAAGGGATGGAAAGTGTATGTGAATGTAAATGGAAAATATGGAGGAAAATGAGAAATATGGATGTGATGGATGGATGTGATGGAGACAACAGTATCTCAAAGTTTCTCAAGTGTTTGGATCTGATTTTGCATCAACATATTTCCTCTTTGTTGTTGATCATCCTCTTATTAAACAAATTGGTCTCTTAGAGAGACACCATTCTCTTGTAGTCATTTGTCCTTCCTCCTGGAACCTGCAAAAAAAACTAATACTTCTTCTACAATGGAATGTAAGATTATCAAAGGAGAGAGATGATCAATCTCTCTATTTTTGATATTTACACACAAAACTAAGTATTCGTATTAATGAAATAAGTTCTTAAAAGAAAAATCAAAAGAATTTATACCTGCTTTGGAATTGGTGCCCAAGTTGAATGGTGCTTCTTTTAAGAAATTTATTTCATTATTTTCCATTTCAAACTCTAACGATGGATTTCTCGTTGTGTAGATATTTTTGAGATCTTTCCAATGGTACTTAAATCATCAAAATCTGATTTTGTATGAGAAAGATAGGCTGATTTGAACAATGAGTTTTTTTTTCAGTCTGCAGACTTGGACTTCAACTACAGAATGTGCATGGTTTCTATAGCTAAAATATTGAACACAAAGCTAGTCATTCATCTTTCATCATCAGTCCAAAGTTAATCCATACCTTCAGAAAAGTAAGCAAATAACTTATTCATTTCATTGATTCAAAATTATTATTTTTTATTGACATGCAGCGACTTAGTGTGGCGACTTAGTAATAACACACAATTTGACTTCCCTTTGACCGGGGTCTTTTTCATCAAATTGGATCAAATGAATAGGACACCATCCATGTACTGAAATTCCCCTAGCTACCCATGTGGCTTGTTTTACTTGATGACACCTGCAACCTAGAGTTTAACAAAAGAGCTGTGGAAAGTTAAGCCAACCGCGGAAAGTTGAATCAACTGCGAAAAGTGGAATTAGCTGCGGAAAGTGGCTGAAAGAGTCAACCATCAGACACATATCCCTGAGTTCCCCTTTTATCTAGCTAAAGAAAGTTCAAGTCCAAGTGTGTTCAACTGATTTAGCTCTCCCAATGAGCCCCATCATTTTTTATTTTTTATTTTTAATACAAATGAACATTTTAACTATCAAGCAAAAAATACAAGGTCAAACTGAAAAAAAAAAAAAAAGTTAAAAACTTGCCACTCTTAGACTTCAAGATTTCAGGAAAAGCATTGCATATGCAAGAAGCCATGAAGCAAACATAGAAAACACTGCTATGTAATGTTAACTGAATTAGTGGTGTTTTGAAGGTTCGATCTCCAAAGGTTGTAACAAATTGCTTGCCAACCTCAATAGATACTTCATATCCAACAAGATCTTATAATCTGAATGGTCCCATTGGCATTCCAAAACTTGTGATGACTTTGTCTATTCTATAAATATCTACACCAAGAATTGCCAACATATGAGCCGATTGAGTGTATGGAAAGAACATTCGATTGACAGCAAAGTCGGTGCAATTTCCCACCACTATAGGGACTTTCTTTATATTCTTTCCAACATTTATAAGGTCAATAATAATCTGAGGTGAAGTTTTCTCTATTCGAACAATTTCAAGGAGTGGCCTCACATGCGCAAGACTGAAAAGATATGCCCCTACTATACGGTCTTGAACATGTGTTTTTGCACCAATGAGATTGAGATCAATCGTAGACGTATTAGAGGCCAAGATGCAGTGTGCAGGACAAATCTTTTCCAGGTCACTAAATATTTCTTGCTTGAAGGAAATTTTCTCTATTACAACCTCTATCACCATATCGACATTCCTAAATTCTGCATAATCTATTAGATTTATATACGCTACTTGTGTTAATTAAACTTGTTTTATACGCATCTTATCTATATGTAAGGCAACTAGCGTATACTCTTCAAATTTATAACTTAGTTAATTCATGATATGTTGATCTTCAAAACCATATAAAAAGTAACCAGTTGTAGTAAAATAGAACAGAAAATCACACACATGAACACAAGATATAAGGTGGAAACCCAATGTGGGTGAAAACCAACTGCTGCAATCGTCTCTATCTTCCTTTAATAAGGAACTTATTTTTACAATTTTTGTACTGGTGTAGACTTATACTAGTATGTAGGCTTCTACTTGCAGAAGGCTACAACATTCTCTCATTCTCTAGCTTCTTCTGGAAGGGAGCTACAACCCACAAGCTCTTGTACTAGTTGTTGTGTTTACTAGTACGTAGGTGCAGGCCTACAGAAGGCTACAACCTTCTCTTTTCTTCCAGGGATCATGCTTCATAAATATTCAGATTGGATCCATCAATAACATCAATCAACCATCAATTATATCTACATCAATCAATCTCCTTTGCACCAACCAAAAATGAATCAATCAATCACTTCTCAGAATGTTGTAACCAGAATAGAGTAATAGTAACCAAAATCCAAGCCAGAACCCAGAACATTGCAACATCAAACAGAAGTAGCTAAAGCGTATTTAATTAGATATATGCTACTTCAATGTGTCGAACCTGCCTAGATACGCCGTTATCTCAAGGAGAACCTGCGTATACGTTGTTTTGATATGCAGAACCAGCATGTATATGCGCCTTTGCTAAATTGAACAAGCGTATAGATCCATAAATGATTATTTAAATTTTACATCAATTCCAGACATCAGTTATACCTAGATCCTCATATTCGCAGATTACAACATGCGCAAGTTATTCAGATAAAAGATCAAAACCACACAACGATACTTCTCTTCAAGCCTTAAGATCTTGACCCATCAATAGAACTTATCTTTCATCAAGCGCTCAGATTCATCCTTGATTCAGATCCAGTTGTGCACCATAACCCAATCACCTGTATTCTAGCTCTTTCTCTTCATTAGATATTCAATTCATTAGTGCCTTTTCCCAATGATCTTCTCCTCCTTTTATAGACTTAGGGCTTAGTCAATACCACGGTCCAAAACCACTTAGAATTAATACCTTAGACCAAATACCTGGGGACAATACTTCTGACAAGATACCTTGGACCAATACCATGGATCAAAATACCATGGACCAAATACTATGGACCAAAACTAAGTTTTCCAGCATGTACGTACCTTTATTTTGGTGAAAGTGCGTGTGTACGTTATACGCGCCTTATGGTCTGAGAACCTGCATGTACACACGGCTTGGTCAATGGGGAACCTGCATATACCTCTCTTTCTTCATTTTGTGAGCCTGAATTATGATCTATCATTTCTGTGACCTGCCGTCAAGGACAACACCTATGTCATAGTGCCAACAGATGAAAGTTCCACTACAGTTATAGGAAAGGAAACCTCCAAAGAGAGGCCAATATGTGAGCATGGTTCAAACAAGTGTTATGGAGCTTATGAGGAAAATAATGCATGTGCATTTTTTAAGCATCTCATAGATTATCATTGTATGTCAATTAGTAAAAGTGGCTAGCTAGTATCATTTACAAAAGTTGTATTCATCATCTCAAGAAGAAAAGGTGGATGGAAACTTTAAGGAGGTAATAAGAATTTCAAGTTCAAATCCTTTTTTTATGTTCATAACACCGCTTTTGCAAAATTTTAATAACATACTATAAAGATTGGTATGAATCTATTCTATAAAATGGGTTATGAAGGAAGAGGCCTTGACATCAATGGCCAAGGGATTAGTAATCCAATCATGGTACAAGAGAGACCAAAATAGCAAGGATTGGGATATGGTCAAAAAGAGTTTTGGATAATGCGCTAAATGGTTTGAGGAAAACCAATAGTTAGAGGATGATATGTCACACCAATATGGTGGTGACAATGTTCATTTGTGTCCTAAGAGAGATGAATTCTTTAGTACACCTTGAATGTCATCGTCCACTCCACATCATCAAAGTTGTAGCCCAAGGGACACGTATAAATCTTATCTGTGTTTTCCAAATGTTGGTAATTTTGACTATTTGTGGAATATGTATCATCATACTTTCTGTGATGCATTTGACCTTTGTGTGGTTCTTTGTGAGAATGCATGGTAATGGTCAAAATAATGGATCATATCCTCAGCATCAAGCATGATGAAGCTCCTTAACACATGAGGACTTCCTTGGCAGCAAGAAAGAGAAATTACTTTTGTACCCATTGCAAGATGCAATGGCATGGGAATGAACGATGTTGGAAACTACATCCATAGCTTCATTCCAAGAAGGAAAAAGAGATTATGAAAACCAATGTAAGGGAATCAAGAGGTCGGAAATAGGAATCAAAACATTCCTAAGGAAACCATCAAAGAAAATTATGTGCAAAAAGAGAACCCATAAGCCTAGGAGAGGAAAACATTGGGTAGACTATTTGACTAGTTTATTACTTTGTAAATTGTAAATACTTGTTATTGTCATTACCTATTTTGGGTACTTTTATAAAGTGAACGAGAATAATCACTGTGTGCAACAAGTATGTTTTTAATTGACATGTTTTGTCATTAGATTTTTTATAATTCCAAATGTTTAAAGAATTTTAGGATGTACAGTGTTTTTCGTCGAAGTTTGTGTAAAATTTGTCTTGGACACACCAATGAAAGTGTTAAAGACAAAACTTGTTGTGAACCAGATCTTTGTTTAAGATCATTAAAGATGACTATATTTTTGTAGGAAAATCCAATGATGTCATTGAATTTTTGCACTAGTGTACTTTTTGTTAGCCCCCTAATTTTCTCTCTTTTTGAGATTTTCCCCTTTCCAAATCATAACTAGTTACCACTGTTTTACCTCTATTATACACCCTCACCTTACACTAGTCCAAGAATGATGACATATTTCATACGAACTTTATATTTCATATTTTTAACTTAGAATTAATTAATTATTTATTACACGATTTACTGTTTATAATCACTCTTTGTAACTTATCGATATCTCTAATGTTCATCTGGTAGTAAAGTTCTTACCTTAACCATTGATCCTAGTGCAATATCGGATCTTGCACCAGTGCCAGCACAACAAATCCTTGCAGCAAATTTGGACCTCCTTGATCACCACCTCGTTTTGCACAACTTAGGCCATGATAGCAGGATCGATCTAAAGGCATCCGAGCTTCAGCCACAACAACAAACAATCCAAAGGCAGCCAAGATTTAATTTATAAAGAATGAACAACTGGAGATTGGCTACAACCAATTCTGTTGAACTGCCTAATTTTTAAGGCCAAGAAGCTAAATTCTACATATCGATTATGTAATTGGTTAAATGCTCTTTCTCACTTTCAACCAAAGATCTATATAATGGAGAATGTAAATAGGACGACATATCTTTTGATAGAAGTTTGTATAGAACAAAGACACAGCCAGAGAGGTGGTAACAGGTTATTATTTTTCTATTGCCTGAAGCTGGGTTGGACTATGTATTCACTCATGTATTTGCCTCAATGAATTAATCAAAAGGGAGCTCCGCCTCATGTTTCATAAATTGTATTTTTGTGTTTGGAAGCTGATGAATTGATAAAGTATTGAGTAGCGTTTCTATTTGAAAGGGAAATCTGTTGGTTGGCTATGGCCCAGACAACCCAACATGTTTACCCTATTTCCTATTTCTCGTAATTTATGCTTATATTGTTAAGTGTGATTTAATTTCAATCACATGTAGTCCTGTTTGAGTGAAAGCAGATCCGCCGTGTGAAGTAGTTAAATTTCCTTTTCTGGCACCTGATTTCAAATTGGTTTTCCTGCCTGGTCCAAGCAGGAGGAATAAACCCACACCAATGTAGATTGGTGTGCTATTCATTTTCCATAGTTCTGTTTGATCGGTTTTCCTACTTGGTCCAAGGAGGAGAAATAAACCTGCACTAGTGCATTTTGGTGTGCTATTCATTTTCTACAGTTCTGTTTGATTGGTTTTCTTGTCTGGTCCAAGCAGGAGAAATAAACCTGCACCAGTGCACATTGGTGTGCTATTAATTTTCTACAGTTGTATTTGATTTGTTTTCCTACCCAGTCTAAGCAGGAGAAATGAACCTGCACCAGTGCATGTTGGTGTGATGCAACAAGCCCTTCTAGTTTACTTCCCGCAATATTCTTTTTTTCATTAAATGCGTTATGACAGGATAAATTATATGGATTGTTTCTTTATTTCTGCACTCTATAACATTCATTTTTATGTGTGCAATTTGATTTCATAGTATAATATCACTTGCAGTAATTAAGCACTAATTCCAAGAATTAAATGCTAAGTGCAAGAAGCTCTGATCTGATGAAAGAACTAGTTTCTTGCCACAGGATCTGATTGATCTGAACCTAAAAGAGTTCAAGCCATTGCATGAAGCAAAACTCTTTTAGTAAAGACACTATTTATACCCTCTGCATAAATTTTTGTTCCTGCACTAGTGCAAGGTGACTGCGATAGTGCAGGACAGATTAGTGCAAGAAGGAAATCTCTATATAAGCAGGTTTGAAGGGCCCATCTGATGAGACTGCTAAGTGTTTCTGCTAAAGAAAAACACACACACAGTAGTTATTCAATAGTTAGTTAGAGTGATTGCCCCTTTTATTTCTAAATCCATTTTACAAATGCATTCTTTCTTGTTCCAATCTTATATTATTTTGATGGTTCAAGTTGCCTTTTTTTCTCCTTTTATTTTTATTCTACAATATTTCCTTTAAGGAAAGTAGGGATTGACATTAGAAACATTCATAAAAGCTCTGGCATTTCCTGTGCTTTGTCTCTAAGTTTACGAATCCCTGGGTTGAAAATTTAAGTATTGAGGAGTTTGCTTAAGTGTAATTCCTACAACCAACATGTTGGCGCTGTTGCCAGGGAGGTGATTTGATTTGGTAACAATTTTTTGATTACACAATAGAGGTAATTTTTCCTTTATTTTTGCAGTATTGTTTGGAAAAGCTTCTTTGAAGGAATTTTACTAGTGTTGATTGATTTCTAACTCCATTTTTATTAGAAGTTGTTTGTTATTTTTCTTTCATTCTTGAAATTAATGCCTAGAAAAGGCAGGGGTTCAAAGCCGACTAAGGGCCGAAAGAATTCTAAAAAAAATTCTCATATTGGGTCTCCTTCTGTGAGCAAGAATCCCAATCCAATTCAACCCCACCACACAGGAACAGTCCACCTGGATTCTGGTGACAACAACTCAAGTTTGGTTTAGTCTGTTAGGAGCAAAAGGGAAACAATGGCAGACCATGAAGATCATGTGGAAGGACTGGTGAAAACAAGGTATGTGGGGAACAATCCACTTTTGTTTGTCCAATTATGGACCCCGATACTGTGGCACAAATTAAGAATATTCCACCATCAGCTCTCCCTCATTTCCATGGTAAAGTTCATGAAGATCCTGACTCTTTCTTATTTGAGTTTGATATTTTGTGTAGAAGTTATGATTATTCAACTGATGCTCAGAAGTTAATATTATTTCTTGTTACTCCCAATGACTCAGCTTTACGCTGGTTTATGGGGTTAGGAGGAAACACTATAGCCTCTTGGGATCAGATGAAGAGAGTTTTTTTGTCTAAATATCAAGAATATTTCAAAACTCGGGACATGCAGGATGACATTGTATATTCATACAGGATGATGATGAAACTCTTGAAGATTACGTAGAAAGATTTATGTATATTTTACAAAGGCCGAAACTTAAGCTTGATTCCAGTTCTGTTAGAGCCTTATGCTTAAGAGGACTTACTAATAATGCTAGAAATAATTTAAAACTGTTAGGACAAAGTGATATTTCTCAAAAAACTTTTGAACAAATTTGTGAACTATGCAGGAAATTTTCAAGAAATCAGTATAGATCCGGTAGAGCAACTCGAAATAGAAAGAGAAAAAGTAAATCTACTGATGCTATGATTATTGGACTATAAAATAAAATGGAAAACATGAAAATTGATATAATGAATATTTTTACCAAACAATTGGACTCTGTAAAATTTCAACAAAAACTCATGAAGGAACAAGAGTCATTAATTATTTTCTGTCCTAGATTTAGAGACAAGCATCCTCCTAAAGAATGTCCTCTTAATCTGAAAGAAACTAATAAGTGTGCTATTTGTGTAGAATACCATACCATAGAAGAATGTACCTTTATACCAGCACTTAAAGTTGTATTTACAGGGGACAACCTAAAGCTAAATACTTGTATGCTATGGGAGCAAAAAAAAATTGGCCTCAGGTAGTTGCAGGTATGTCTCCTGAATTTTCTCCACACTATTTTAGTTATAATTCACATGCATATCCTTATCCTAACACTAAACAATAGTGGCAGTATGGGAACCAATATCAGCATGGGAAACCTTCTCAACCATGGCAACAAGGTTGGAAAGGGCCAACTCATCCTCCATATTCCTACCAGCCACCCATGCAGTCATATCCATCTACACATACACCTTATTCAATACCTCAACCTCCGAGTTAGTCTACTCCACCATTACCTTTACCTCGACCTTTTCGACCTCCTCAGTTGCCTGGTCAACCTATGCCAAATCCTAACAATAGTAAAGTAGTGCAAATGATCTACGTAACAAACCCACCTTTATTCGAGTACTAGTCTATTCCTGTTGGGGTTCATGATATTCAATTAAGATCGGGAAGGACTGTAACATCAAAAAATCCAAAGCAACCGAGTTATTCTTGAAGAGAAAGAAGAAGAGGAAACTCTTAATCATTCTCCAAAAGCTATCACTAAGCAGCCCTTACCCTCTGAATCCTTGCCATCTTCTTCCAACCAGCCTGCCTTCTGAGAGAGGCTAGTAATCGAAAGAAGTGAACCTATTTCTGAGACTACATTGGCATCAAAGCTTCAGAATATTTTCATTAAGATACCTCTACTCCAAGCCATCAAAGAGATCCCTATTTGTACCAAAATTACTAAGCAACTTTGTCTCAAGGAACTCGGGAGGAAGAGATTGGAACCCCAAACCATTCAATTTGTTGGTAGGGCAGCATAGTTGATGACGGGATGTGTGTCTACGGAAAAATATACTGATCCCGGAAACCTTGTTGTCTTAGTTCAGATGGGTAATGTCCTTGTCTCTAATGTTCTTATAGACATGGGGGTAGCCATTAATGTCATGACTAAGCAAACCATGGATCAACTGCAGATATCTCATCTTCGCCCTACTCCCACTGTGCTTGAATTAGAAGATAGAACTAAAATTAAGCCAGAAGGAGTATTGGACAATGTGATCATCTCATTATATTCTTGGGAATACCTTGCTGATTTCATTGTGCTTCAGCCAAAGAACCCAGTAGGAGGACATCCATTGATCTTGAGTCAACCATGGCTTGCTACAGTCGATGCATATATTGGATGTCGCTCCGGTGATATGTATATTTCACATCGAGATTCTAGAAAGAAATTTACCTTATTCCCCTTTGTTAGATCCATTAAGGAGCTTCGAGATACTTTATGGTTGGATTAGAGAAGTGATGAAGAGAATCAACCCATTTCCTTTATCCATCAGCATACTAGGTCTTCACAAGAAGGTGAGATTCAATATTTCCTAAATAATCTAGACACTGTGCCTAATTTTGAGCTATTGAGCCAGATTTTCAACCTAAATTTTCAAGATAATCATGATTCTCATTCTGCTATGCCGTTGCATTTGACCACCCCCTTGAGTACTCTTGAGCCTGATACTATTCTTGTTGAGATTAGCTCCAGTAAATATTTGTATATTAGTTGAGATTTGGACTCATCTCAACAAGAGTAGCTTGTGAATTTGTTGCATAGCCATCTTAGTGCCTTTGCATGGGGCTACGAAGATATGAAGGGTATTCCCCCTGAAACTTATACACATGATATCTATATTCAAGAAGGAGTCCGACCTATCTGACAAGCCCAAAGGTAAATAAATCGAGCACTAAGAGATATTTTGAAGGAAGAGGTACAGAAACTCTTGGATGCTGGTTTTATCTATCCTATTTCCAATAGTCAGTGGGTCTCTCCATTAGTGCTAGTACCTAAGAAAGATGGAAGATGGTGTATTTATATTTATTATCGAGAATTAAATAAATCCACTCTCCAAGATTACTTCCCTCTCCCTTTGATTGACCAGGTTCATGATACCCTTGTAGGAAAGAAATATTTTTCCTTTTTAGATGGCTTTAATGGTTATAACCAGATACAAATTGCACCCGAAGATCAAGATAAAACTACTTTTAGATTTCCATGGGGTACATTTTCTTATAGAGTGCTTCCCTTTGGTTTATGTAATGCCCCAACTACCTTTCAAAGGGCAGCCCTGGTAATTTTTTCTTAGCTAGAATTTGTAGAAATTTATGTGGATGACTTTTCTATATTTGGTAACTCTTCTAAGGAAGCTCTCGAAAATCTGGAAAAAGTACTTCTTCATTGTCAGGAATCTCATCTCGCCTTGAGTTATAAGGAATGTAGATTAATGTGCAAAGTGAGAGTCGTACTTGGTGATTTGATTTCTAGTAAAGGTATCCAGGTTGATCTAGCAAAGATCAAAATCATTATGCATCTTCCTGCACCCAAAACTCAAAGGGAAGCAAGAGGGTTTTAAGGACATGTTGGTTATTATAGGAGATTGATTGAAAAATTTTCTAAGATAGTTGACCCTCTTTTTCAACTTCTAGCTAAGGATAGTGAATTTTCTTAGACCACAGCTTGCCAATAGTCTTTTGAAACATTGAAGGAAAAGTTAGTACATGCACCAGTTTTAATAAGTCCTAACTAGTCCTTGCCTTTTCGCATTTCCTCTGATGCTTCAAACTTGGCTATTGGTGTAGCTTTAGGACAAGAGGAAAAAAATTAATCCTATGTTATTTATTATATTAGTAAGAATTTGTCTTCTGTTGAATTAAATTGTACAGTTACACAGAAAGAGTTTTTAGCTGTAATTTTTGTAATTAATAAGTTCAGGCACTATATTATAGGATCTGAAATATTTGTACATACTGATCATTTCGCGATTAAATATTTAATGAATAAGCCGTTAACTAGCAGTGGAGTGACTAGCTGGTTGCTATTGTTGCAAGAATTTAATATTACTGTTGTTGATAGACTAGGATAATTTAATGTTGTAGCAGATTTTCTTTCTAGATTAGATAATCTTGGTGAAGCAACTCCTGTTAATGATGATTTTCCGGATGAACATCTTTTCACTATGTCAATAGATTCCCCGTGGTTTGCTGACATTTCTAATTACTTGGTTACTGGGAAAACACCACCCACCTATTCGCTCGTGAAAAGGGAACTATTGTTCGAAAAAGTGTTGCATATTCATGGATTCAAGGAGATCTCTTTTACACTGGTCTAGATCTGATTATTCGTAGGTGTGTAAGAGAGGAGGAAGTGTTTTAGTATTGAAATATTCTCATGATGAACCTTGTGAAGGCCACTTAGTTAATAAGCAGACTACATATAAATTATTGTGTGCTGGTTACTTTTGCCCTTCCTCATTTAAGGATGCCAAACAATATGTCAGGTGTTGTGATATATGTTAGCGAATTGGCTGGCCTAATCAAACCAATGAAATTCCTTTATGCCCCCAAGTTATGATTGAGCCATTTCAAAAATGTTCAATTGATTTTATCGGGCTAATAAATCCAACATCATTAAGTAAAAAGCATATCTCGGTTCGTATAGATTTTGCTACAAAATGGGTGGAAGCTAAAGTTGTTTCTTTTGCTACAGAAAAAGTTGTTGATTTTATTTTTACTGAAATCTTTACTAGATTTGGTGTGCCTAGAGAAATTGTTTTTGAGAATGGTCTACATTTTATTTCTAATCTGGTACAGGGTGTAATGGAGCAATATAAGATCTGGCACAGGAAATCCACGCCGTATCACCCGCAAGTAAATGGCCAGGTGGAATCCACGAACAAAGCAATCAAGTCCATTCTGACAAAGATAGTAAATATGCATCAGAAGGACTGGGCTAAAATATTACCAGAGGCTTTGTTGGCATACAGAACCACTTGCAGAAATAGCACAGGACATACACCATATGAGCTGGTATATGGCAAACAGGTTCTGTTACCCGTTGAATTCCTGATCAAAACTTTCAGAACTGCAATTCACTTAGGACTAGATCTCTCTAAAGCATAACAACAACCTCTTCTCCAATTAAATGAGTTAGATGAATTTCATAGGGATGTTGTTCAGTAAAACATACTAATTCAACATTAACGTAAAAGGTGGCATTACAAGTCTATTTAGAAAAAGCAATTCCAACTAGGTGATTGGGTGCTCCTTTATGATTCTAGATTTAAAATCTTTAAAGGGAAATTCCATACATGTTGGATGGGAGCTTATGAAGTGATCCGAGTATTTCAGAATGGAGCAATAGAAGTTAAAACTATTGATGGACAGAATTCAATATTCTTGGTAAATGGACACAGGTTAAAGAAGTATTTTTAGCCACCTACCAAGAAAGATTTTACACAACAAGTCCAATAGCAATTTGGGACAATAGTGGTCAATGGTAATACCAACCTTTTGAAAACATGAATTCTCTTTCTTCTTAAAAATAAAAATAAAAATAAAAAAATTTTAAGAAAATAAGAAAAAAAGTAAATAAAAAATATTTTCCTATAATTATGAAAATCAGTTCGCTAACATGATTGCGGAAGGATCAACCTAAAAACCTGCTTGGTGGAAGGAAGATCAAAAATTTCCAATAAAAATGTTGCTTGATCTTTAGATATGCTAGCGACTGCCAAGTAAAAGCAGGTTCAGTAGAACCAACCTTTATACAGTTGGGGTAATTAGCATGGATATTTTTATTCAAGTAATGCTTAATTTTTGTTGCAGTTATTTTTTCTTGCACCAGTGTAGGTAGACCTTCAAGAAAATTTTCCGCCTTTCTAAATATTCCACTTTCGTAATATTCCTTCAGTTTTCTTCTTCAAACCCAGAATGATTAGCCTTCCCACATTCTTCTAAATTTACCCTGCCTACTTCAAAGAAATCTCACTTACCCTAGAAAATTCTTCCCTATCCCACTTCTGTTTATTCCCTATTTTGGTACCATTCCTGGAATCCCCGTAACAAAATTCCTTCCAATTTTGAAATTTCCCTTTTCCCACTTCTTTATTCCCTCATAAATTTATTGCAGGATCTCGTGCATAAAGAGCAAAAGGATATGCTCTAAAACATCAAGAAAGGGTGAAGCAAATTTTCAGTATAAGATGAGGAAGTGATGTGGAAGTCCAGCCTATATATTATTTAAATTCTCTAATTTTTAGATATTATGCTTGCACTAGTGCAAGCATGCACGTTATCAGAAACATAGAACAATTTATTTCATAACATATGTCATAAGAAAGTGGTCATCATGAAAATTTATATGATGTCCTTTCACTTAGCCGACGAGTACTTATGCTATCATATTAACTAGGAGAAAATTATTTAAAGTACAAGGTGTTTTTAAGTTAGAAGTCCTGATCATTTTTTTAATAAATGCTAAGTTCTTTTTTCAAATTATAAAGGAATTCTAAAGTTGTTATGCTCTTAACCTGCAAATGATACCCAAATACAGAATATGCGAAGAAAAGATACCGAGAACACATAACATGCAAAGAAAAGATATTGAGAACACAGAATGGCAATGATTTTATTATTCAGAGAGTAATGTTCACTTGCCTCTTCGAGGGGGCAACCTCCAATAGAGCAGAGCTCGATTACAAGAATAAGACACGATGCTCCTCGCAGGAAGTTTCTATCCTTTATATATGACTCCTATGAGTAATACCACGGGTCAATACCGCTTATTACTAATACCATCTATCTAATACTACGGCCCATTTGCAACTAACTGTGGTTCCTTTATTAATTGCGGATTAACCACTTACAATTATTAATATGGGCTTTATTGACTCTTGACTATGACGTGGTCCCATTACATAGATAAGAGGGTTAGGGTGGGACCCTAACATGCCCACCCCCTTAAGACTAGCCTTGTCCTCAAGGCTGAAGCTGCGGAAACTACTGCAGAATAGTGGCTAGCTCCCAAGTTGCATCTTCTGGAGAGGTCTCTTTCCATTTGACTAGGAATTCCTTAATCATGCGGCTGCGCATTTGCTTGACTCGTGTGTCGAGGACCTGTTCCGGTTGAAGCCAGATGGATCCTTCTTCGTCCAATTCCGGTAGAGTAGTCTGAATTTTGCAATTGTTCCCAATCACTTTCTTGAGGCATGAGACATGAAAAACTGGATGGATTTTTGCAGTAGGTGGAAAAGCCAACTTGTAGGCCACTTCTCCAATGCGTTGAATTACTTGATATGGTCCGTAGAATTTGGGAGAGAGTTTCTGACATCCCTTGTCTTTGAGTGATGTTTTCTTATATGGTTGGAGCCGTAAAAAGACCTGATCCCCT
>APFE030014265.1:1596-16773 GCA_000404065.3 Pinus taeda | reverse complement strand
ACAGTCCGTGCGTGGTTCTGTCTAATGCGCTACTACTCGAAGGGGTACCCACAGGGGTTACAAGGGAGTCCAACAGACGTGACCACCTCTTGTATTTCCTGCGTGCATGCCTCCCCAAATCCGCAGATTTATGTGCTCAATGACAGATCCCGTTGTTTAAAGACGCTGGAACACGTCTCGAGCCAAAAAAAAAAATTGCTACTAAATGGAGATCCCACCAGCCCTGGAAAGTGCTCTGATACCACCTGTTATGCTCTTAATCTGCAAATGATACCCAAATACAGAATATGCAAAGAAAAGATACCGAGAACACAGAATATGCAAAGAAAAGATACCCAGAACATAGAATGGCAATGATTTTATTATTCAGAGAGTAATGTTCACTTGCCTCTTCGAGGGGGCAACCTCCAATAGAGCAGAGCTCGATTACAAAAATAAGACACGATGCTCCTCGCAGGGAGTTACTATCCTTTATATATGACTCCTACGAGTAATACCACAGGTCAATACCGCTTATTACTAATACCATCTATCTAATACTACGACCCATTTGCAACTAACTGTGGCTCCTTTATTAATTGCGGATTAACCACTTACAATTATTAATATGGGCTTTATTGACTCTTGACTATGACGTGGTCCCATTACATAGATAAGGGGGTTAGGGTGGGACCCTAACAAAAGTGTTAAACCGTAGCTTGGACATAATTGCCCCCTTTCCACCATAATCCTAGATGTCCTTCACTCAAATGATTACCTCACCTAGCCATTAAACTGTCATTGTAGGTACTAATCCAGCCTGACCTCAAATATGATGTGCAGTTACAGTGAATGAAATGGTGATAAGATTTAAGCGATGATGGACAGTTGGATCCCTATTTATAAGAACTGAATTCCCCAGGATTACATGTAAATCCTTAATTGTTCATAGCCATTAAGCAGCAATGTTGCCTGTTCGGAATGAACCCTCATCTCTCAGTAAGGTAGAGCAGACTGCCGAGTATCGCAATAGTCTTACACTATTGGAAGACTCAGGTTTCCTTCAGTTTCTGCAGAAGTTTGATGGGCACAGTAAAGAAGTGACTTTACAGTTTTCCAGGAGTTTCATAAATGGTCGACTGAAAATTGGGCCTCTCAAATTTAACGTCATAGAAGAATTTATAGCAGCAGCGACAGGCTTGGAGAACATTGGTGAACAATGGTTTAAAGGTCAAAAGCTAGAAAGGAAGAGATGGTAGCGTTTCTTCATTGATAAGAAGATAGAGGTAGACTAGAAGGTAGGAGTTCTGCACAGTGCCCTACTGGGACAGTGGAAAGACCTCATTTTCATCCTACAAAAGTTTGTAACCTGTGAGGGTGGATACACCCGCACTTTGGTATATCATTTAAGGATGTTGCAGCATTTTGAAGTTGGTCCGGACGTCCGATGGAGGATGATTTTCCCTTATTTTCTAATTAACATCTTGGAGAAAATAGCTAAAAGTGTGCAGGACGGACTGGCAGACCAGGCTGACAGAAGGCTATATCAGCATAGCTTGATAAAAATTTTGGTCCTGAAATAGCTAGAAGTTAAAGATATGACATGGGAGGCACTGTTAAAATAGATGCACAAAGAGATAGCCACTGGCAAGGAGACAGACGACCCCGCCAACACAAGAAAGGGCTCGAGTAAAAATGAAAAGGGGAGTCCTTCTTGCACCAATGCAAAAAGGAAATGATCTGAAAAAGCAGAAAAGGCCCCATCTTCAAATAAGAAGACGACTACCACATTAGTTGAAGAAACCCCTTTTGTGCCACCAATACAGATACAAACCCCCAAAAATGACAACATGTCAGTCCTTGCGGATGCAGCAAAATTTGTAGAGGTTGAAGACGATGCTCTATTGGCCACTTTCATCAAAAAGCCTCGAAAAAAGAATAATGTATCTGATCCAAGCAAAGAACCACAGTCCCCACAGGGTGTGGAATCCCCTCCCACGCCAATACAAGAAGAATCGCCAGTGCAAGAAGAAGAACTGGAAAATGAAGCAGAAAATGAAGAAGTAGAAGAGGAAGAAGAAGTAGGAGGAGAAGGACATGTTGAAGAAGAAGCAGAAGGAGAGCTAGGAGAAGAAGAACTAGAGGACGAAGAAACATAAGTGGAAGAATGAGAAGAAGAAGAACCAGAGGAGGACGAACCAGAAGAAGAGGGATGAGAGGAAGAGTTTCCTGATGTAACCATAGAAATATTGAGGTCCCTAAGGAAGATACATCCCCTGTTGAAACAGAAAAGGAAAAATATTTGGTAACTCCTGCTCCTCAAGTAGTTGAACTTGAGCTTCAAGTGAAGAACTTAGAGTAGCTTGTAGCCAGAGTGTAGGAGGATAAAGAACAAAGTAGAAGAGAATTGACGACAGATATCCAGAAAAAGAAAAGAGAAGTTAAAGTCTGGAAGTACTGAGCTGCACAATGTTTCAAGCAACTTAAAAAGGTGACAAAGAAATTAAAGAACATTAGAAAGAAGAAGTCTGAAACATTGTAGGTTGATGATAGTATGCCAGAGCAGGATTGAGATGGAATGCTCAAATTTTTGAAGGTTTTGCAGAGGTAAAGAGTTGTGTGAGGACACACAACAATTTAGGGATGGGAGGATATTACCCCCTAATTTTCTCTCTTTTTTCCATTTTCCCCTTCCTAAATCATAACCATTTACGTTTTTTTTACCTCTATTATACACCCTCATGTTGCACTAGTCCAAGAATGATGACATATTTCGTATGAACTTTATATTTTATATTTTCAACTTAACTTACCATTAATTAATTATTTATTACATGATTTCTTGCTTATAATCACTCTTTGTAACTTATCAATATCTCCAATGTTTATTTGGCAGTCAAGTGCTTATCGTAATTGCTGATCCTAGTGTAGGATTGGATCTTGCAGCAGTGCCCGCACACCAAATCCTTGCAATATATCTAGAGCTCCTTGATCACTACCTCATTTTGGCAGCTTTAGCCACGATAGCAAGATCGATCTAAAGGCAGTCGAGCTTCAGCCACAACAGCAAACAATCCAAAGGAAGCCAAGATCAAATTTATGAAGAATGAAAAGCTCGAGATTGCTTATGGCCAATTTTGTTGAACTGCCTAATTTTGAAGGCCGAGAAGCTAAATTCTGCATATCGGTTATGTAATTGCTTAAATAATCTTTTTGGCCTTCAGTGGAAGATCTATATAATGAAGGATGTAAATAGGATGAGATAGTTTTTTATAGAAGTTTGTATAGAACAAAGACACAACTAGAGAGGTGGTAATTGGTTATTATTTTGTTATCGCTCGAATCTAGGCTAGACTATGTATTCACACATGTATTTGCCTCAATGAATTAATCAGAAGGGAGCTCCACCTTATGTTTCGTAAATCGTATTTCTGTGTTTGGAAGTTGATGAATTGATAAAGTACTTAGCAACGTTTCTATTTGAAAGGGAATCGTGCTAGCTGGCTAGGGCCCAACCAACCTAGCACGTTTACCCTATTTCTCATTTATTGTAATTTATGCTTATATTGTCAAGTGTGATTTAATTTCAAGCACATGTAGTCCTGTTTAAGTGAAATCAGATCTGCTCTGTGAAGTAGTTAAATTTCCTTTTACTGCACCTGATTTTAGATTGGTTTTCCTACCTGGTCCAAGGAGGAGAAATAAACCTGCACCAGTGCACGTTGGTGTGCTATTGATTTTCTGCAATTTTGTTTGATCGGATTTCTCGTGTGGTCCAAGCAAGAAAAATAAACTTGCACCAGTGCACATTGGTGTGCTATTCATTTTCTGCAGTTCTATTTGATTGGTTTTCTCGCCTGGTCGAAGTAGGAGAAATAAACCTACACCAGTGCACGTTGTTGTGCTATTCATTTTCTGCAGTTCTGTTTGATTGGTTTTCCTGCCCGGTCCAAGTAGGAGAAATGAACTTGCACCAGTGCAAGTTGGTGTGATGTAGGAAGCCTTTCTAGTTTACTTCCCATAATTTTCTTGCTTTCATTAAATACTTTATGAAAGGATAAATTATATGGATTGTTTCTTTATTTCTACACTCTGAAACGTTCATTTTTATGTATGCAATTTGATTTCACGGTATAATAGCACTTGCAATAATTAAGCACTTATCTCAAGAATTAAATGTTAAGTGTAAGAAGCTCTGATCTGGTGAAATAACTAGTTTCTTGTCACAGGATTTGAGTGCTCTGAACCCAAAGAGTTCAAGCCATTACATGAAGCAAAACACTTTTAGTAAAGACACTATTTATACCGTCTGAATAAATTTATGTTCCTGCACTAGTGCAAATAGACTGCGATAGTGCATGATATATTAGTGCAAGAAGGAAATCTCTACATAAGCAGGTTTGAAGGGCCCATCTGATGAGACTACTAAGTCTCTCTGCTAAAGAAAAGCACACACTCAATAGTTAATCAATAGTTAGCTAGAGTGATTGCCCCTTTTATTTCTAAATCCCTTTTGCAAATGCATTCTTCCTTGTTCCAGTCTTAGATTATTTTGATGGTTCAAATTGCATTTTTTTCTCGTTTTAGTTTGATTCTAGAATCTTTCCTTTAATGAAAGTAGGGATTGACATTAGAAACATTCATACCATCTCTAGCATTTCCTGTGCTTTGTCTCTAAGTTTACGAATCCCCCAGGTTGACAATTTAAGTGTTGAGGAGTTTGCTTAATTTAATTCCTACACCCAAAACTTTTTTGTACAAGCCTGGTTTGAGGACAAGAAAACAAATTTGAATAAACACATGATAGGCATTGTATTGCTTCTAATATTTATGCTGAAAATTGAATTTTGTCTTCAAAAATGGAACTTCAAGATGAAGTTATTAGAGCCATGAAATATGGATCTAAAGAGAATGTTTAGATTCCAAACATCAATGTTTTTGTTCCTGCATTTGCAATAACAATTTTGGCCTGATTCCTTATAGGACGGTAGCTTTTGACGAAGAAGATAGGTGGAGTATCTTGATTGGAGCTTGAAGGGAGCTAATAAAAAAACAAGGAATTATTGATTGACTTTTTTGGTAATTTTGAGTTTTAACCTGATTTTATTTACTAGGAGAAGTAAACTTTTGGAGATCAAAAGTTCCTAGTGGGGAGGTATGATCCAGTGATCAAATTTTAGCTCAAAAATGAAAGTGCCCATAATCTATCAAAACTGACATCAAGTCAAGTTTTTCATTATTTAGAATCCAATAACACTCATTTCCCCTCAATCCGATATCCAATGCCCAAGTTATCGTGTTCTAATCATTTGTCCCAACAACTAAAAACTTAGTAGGTCTGTTAACTAGGTAGCCATATTGTTGACATCATCAGTTTGACTGATCAGGTATGAACCAATGAGGATCTACCAAATGGAAGACTCATATTGTGAAAGGTTGCTCATTTTGATTCATTATTTTTACTGTGGTGGATCAATGAGGGCATGCCATGTCATCCAACCATAGGCCGCCACATGGCACCATACAGTTGACCAAAATTTTGGTATGGGTTAGACAAGCTGGGTAGGATTCGAACCTATGACCTTACAGCCACCAACCTAACACCTTGCGACTATGCCAAAGGGGTGATTCTTACTCCATAAGGGTCTCTGACCTATTTAAGGTTTATGAAGTGCATATATGGGAGGAGGGGCTAGGCAGTCAGCCCCTACCTCTGTTCACCTAGCACCACATGACCTTAGGCAAAAGGATTTTGGAGCTTAGGACCTTATCCCAGCCCCTGATCTTGGGACTCCACATGACCACCAACGGTAGTGGATTATGAGCGCCAATGGGAGGGGGCTTAGGGGTGGCCCTAGCCCACAGTCACTTGTCAGCTACATTGGACCATGACATAACACTCAACAAGGAGTTTGAATGGGGGCTAGCCCCAAACCATATGGCCAAAAACATGATCAAAATAAATGACGAGGGGGCTATTTTGGTAAGGGTGGGTGATTGGCTTGGCCCTTGGCCTTACGGGCTGTTCGCCCTGCCCTCATCCCTCTAGGAACTATAAGATCACTTCCCTAGAAATTAAGGGCCTAGTTCAGTGGGCGAAGTGGCTAGCCCTGGCCCGTAGGCGCATCACCTATATGGCCATAGTTTTCGCACTTAAGGGTTGTTAGTCAAATTAATGGTCCAACAAATTGCACCTTTTGTAAGTGAATTCGTAGTCTCTGTAGTGGAAAATAAGGTGAAATTATAGCATTATCAGACTGTTTATCCATTTTGTAGGACAGATAATAGAGAAGGAGTCGAGAGATCTTGTTAGAGTCATAACTCAGTGATTTTTTGGCCTTTTAGAGCTTAAGAAGAGTCCATATAGGGGGTTTTGGACATTCTGGATCCAATGGTGACCACTAAAATATCAAGAGATTTTTTGCAGGTTTAAGACCATGTGCGTATGGATTATCGCTATTTTGAAGTAGTCCTTGAAGGTGATTGAGCATGCACAAAGCCTTGTAGGGGTTTTATTACCTTCAAAAGTTTACTACAGTAGTTATGACTTGTAGGGTGCAACCCATATTATAGTTTTCTCACTATGTCTTATTGAGGAAATATTTCTTTTTGTACCTCAATGTAGAATTGATGTACTTGTATGCTCATGTATGCTCATTTTTAGATGGGCTATCGGGTCTTTGTAAGATACACCTTTTATTGTTGATGGTTTCACCAATAGCTATAGGTTGTCACATTTTTTATAGCGAGATTTATTTGTAGGAAAACGTTTCCTTGAAGAGGAAACTAGCCACTTGTTTTATTAGCAAACTTTATGTACTCTTTTTCACTTAATATATGGAGCAGTCTATCTAGGTTGGTAGGCCGAGAGATGTAGCCCAGGAGGGGGAAACTCCATCACCAAATTCTTGTTGTTGCTCTTCATGAATGCCTACATCGGCTAAATGATGAGATTTTTCTTATGTTTTAAGTCTATATGAAAAAAATAACTCAGAGTCCTTTAAGAGACCTTTGAAAAACGGTTTTGTCATAAGACCCATTTTTCTTCGCAAAGCGTTAAGAAAAATATCACTTTTTAGGAAGGAGAAGTTCTCCTCCAATTTCAAATCAGCTAAGGAAATTCTTTATTTATCTCTCTAGATGGAGGGAAACTCATTTAGTTTTCTATGGGATGAATGGAGGCATTATTATGCCCTCGAGTCCTAAGATGAAGGTTCTCTCTTTATTCTCTTTTATTCTCCAATGGGATGACTGGAGGCCTTCTCATGTCCTTGAGCCCGAAGTTGAAGGTTCTCTCTTAATCCTCTTTTATGTATCTATAATGTTTAATTTAGAATATTGTCACCTATCATCCTCATTATGAATTTTTCAACATATATTTAGTGAAATAGAAGAATGAACCACTTGAGGAAGAAACATGGATGATAACAACACAAATATTTTATTATGGAAAGAATATTGAGGAAATCATGGGACAAATACCATGAACTAGTTTTCCTTGATTGGTATTCTAATTCAGAAGCATGTTTCAAATGTGAACTTAGTTGTTTACCTCTAGAAGGTCTTATAAATTTATGTAAGGAAGTTGGTTTCTTCAATATCATGAAACATTGTAATTTTGTTTATTTTCCTAATATTATCATAGTTTTATAAAATTCTAAATGTGTTTTTGAAAAGAGATTCTTATTCCATGCAATGAACAAATATTTGTATTTTATGTACAATTCTAGGGTAAGTTACAAATTTATTTGAAATTTTCCCGAGTTTAAAGGATATAGATATATTTGTATAAATTTAGATTATCTATGTATAAATAAAACATTGAGGTGTGAAAATATGATAGTGGGAGTAGTGTGAATAGAAGGAATAGTAAGAGTATTAGATAAAATTGTTATATTGTTTATATTTTGTTTTTATATGTTGAATGATCTCTCTCTCTGAACTTGATACTAGTAATTTTTTAATACATTATTTACCCATACTTCAATGGTGTGTTCATTTTCATTTGCAGTGGAATAGGTAATTTATACGTGAATTATAAGTGAAATCATAGAAGGATCAAAGAATGACTCTAATAATAAGTTAATACATTATAGGCCTCCTTGCATGCTATGCTTCGAAGAATTACTACTTTTAGTGGGGTACACTTTAGCTGGCTAACATTAGCGCAAATATAAAGTAGCTATCTTGATGGTATTACATCTTGGTGGCCTTATATCTCATATTCTAGTTAATAAAGACAGATATTGATAGGTTTTGTTACCATTTTCATTAATTGAGGTCTATTCACTATTGAGGTCTATTTACGATTTGCAATACATTATGTCCCTATCCAGTATGCCTCTAGTGTGGCTCTGACATGAAAGTTGATTCTCTTTCTACTTGGCTATAGTTGTACATTGTAAAATCTATGGGGATATCTAAGATTTAGATTATGGGCGATTCTCAGGTGGTAATTCATTGTGTTTCAAGCAAATGTAATATTCTGTTGGTCAGAGTCCAATCCATACTCAACTCAAAATTGAGAGACCATTTGCAGTTTGTAGTGAACTCTTTTAACAATATTATAAGAGAAATCAAGAGTGCAACTCACAAGCTCTCCAAAAAGGAACTCACTCTTGATGGAGTAACTTGAGTTTTTCTAGAGTTCTCTAAAGGTCATCTTTTAGGAGATATGGCCTTCCACTTTAAAATCCTTTAGTGACTAACTTGTATTATAATTTTGATAATGTTTCAGATTTTTTTATTTTTTTGGAACATTTTTTTAAGTAGAATTGTAAGAAATAACTGATCTATTTTTAAATTATGTATTTGGGAAATGTTGATGATATTTCATAAGATTAAGTATAAATGGTTGTACAAGGATACTATTGGAGTAATCCTCTTACTAACAATAACAAGAATGAAATTTAAAACTTTTTTCCTTTTAAACCATGAAATATAAAAATTAATAAATAAGATAATCAAGCCCAAAAATGATTAAACATGTTTCTTTAAAGGTTCATAAAGCACATATTTATACATGTACTGTAGGAAAGTCTAAGGATAATTTTTTTGAAATATATAAAGAGGAATGATCTAAATCTAACTAATTGAAAATCATCAAATTTAACAATTAACAATTTTATTAAGTTTAATAATTTTTCCCCTAAGAAAATCATAATTTCCATTAATAAATAGTGTAAATTACATGTTGTAGATCTTGTGAAGAATATCAAAAACTTGTCTATTGCAATAACTCTACAATCATCTAAAATAGTATGGTGCATATATTTTCCAAAAACCTGATGTATCAGACCATTTCATAACTAAATATATACAACAATATGCAACTATAATAACAAAGTTCTATCAAATAATTTTTTGTCATAAAGTCATCAATTCTATTTGTTCATATCCAATCAAAAGCAATAAAGTCATTATATCTTTACAATCTCTCGTAAGTTGTCAATAAAAGGACAATGATAATACTAATAATTCTAGGTACCATTATGTTCTGTAATCCACCAAGTACCACGGTCCTATTACACACCTTCCTTGGAAAGTTGATCATTGTGTGTATTCCTTTCCCTGTAAATGTGTTCATAAGAAATGAAATCAAATTATGCTTTTAGCATTGAAGCTTCATCTAATAAATTCCTAAGAGTGTGTGAGTGACATATTTGAATATGATTGAACCAATCTATAATAAATTTTGAGTCCCCAAGATCCTATAGTTGCCAACAATCTTTTTCTAATTCAAATAGAAGAGGTAAATTTAAAATGTAAAGTTCAGCAAAATTATTTGTGCGGAGACCCAATCCTGCCATCATCTTGTAATAGAAGTAATTGTTGAGGTAAAGTACTGTGCCACCACCACACCTTCCATTTTGATCCAAATAATCAAAGTAGGCCCAAGGTTTGGATTGATGAATGGATTTTGTGGAAATCACCTTGGGATTGAATCTATGATCCTATTCAAGAAGAGGATCATATATTTCTAAAATCTGAGCACTGATCCAATCAAGAAAGTTAGGCTTTTCCTTAAATTTTTTAATGATTTATGCCTATCAAAATACCCATCATGTAAGCCAAGGGAAGTTCCATAGATTTTTTGAATTGACTTCAAACGACCAATTTTTCCATGCTTCATTCAACTATTCACCCTACCACTCAATACGGATACCAAAATCTTGATAGACCAGGTTCTAAATTTGTGAAGTAGTAGGGAGCATTACAAAGAAATGGTATTGATGAGGCTCATTAATAGATATATCATAAGGGTCATAATTCCATCCTCCGACTTATTAAATTATCATTTTCTCACATTTATCGACAAATTTGGTTATATTATGCTTAGTGTGAGGACAAAAATATGTGTTTCTATTTCATGTGGCCAAATGTGTGTTAAATGCAGGAATTGGAGAAATTTTTGGAAAATTTGATTGAAAGATATCAGAGTGAACAACGAAGAGAGATTCTAGGAGTTTGTCCACCTCCTTAACTCCTCAAAACAGCAAAATATCACCACTCTATCTCTCATCAAATCGAGGTCACTGGCAGCCAAGCAAGCCAAGATCATTCGAACCCAAACCAATGCGGTTCAAGGGATATCTAAATCCACTATTCTTGAGTTAGGGAGTTAAACATCCCTATTTCCTAGGGAATTATTGGTAGCAACCATTTTGTATAAATAAACATGCTAAGGAAATCATTAGGATTGGAATTTTTATTGTAGCTAAGAGATCATTAGGCTGAAGAACTTGTGACTTTTATTTTGATGATGTATTTGAATTTTGTGGAATGATAATGATAAGTTTTATTTTGATCTATCATTGAGTTATTTTAGAGGATTCAAGCTCTTGGGTTTTGGCCAAACCACAAAAGCCTAGGTCCCTCTTTTATACTTATATTTCTCTTATCCTAGAATGTTGATTAGTTTTTGTAGTTTAGTAGAGTTTAGTCATGTTTTTTTTAGCCTAGAATGTTGATTAGTTGTTGCAGTTCAGTAGAGTCTATTTATATTTCTCTTAGCTTAGAATGTTGATTAGCGGTTGCAGTTCAGTACACTATAATCACTCAAAAACTGCGTGACTGTCATCCCTATCTCATCTCTGTCATGGGAGAATGATTAGAGGACCCCACAATCACAACTCAAAAATATTGTGTGACTTCTTGTTTATGATTTCTTTGAAATGTTTACATTTTGTATCTTGCTTCACATATGATTTTTGTAGCTTAGAAGGTATTTCATTTCATAGATCAATTTCTTAGCATTATTTATATAGTTTCTAAATTCAATTCATCTTTTCCATCGTTAATTGTAACATTTTGCAAATGAAAAGAGGAATAGGTGCATGTGATGTTGTAGGGTTGATGGATCTGCAGGAAAAGAATTTGTGCACCAAATCCATCTAGGACTTCTCCATTCCCTTCTGATGAATGCCAACCCATGTTCTTGATCTTTTTTTTTTCGTCACCATAAACAACCCTCTTAGCGAAGTTTGACCTTCTTGAAGTGTTGGGTTTGGCTAGGGATTTTATTCACCTTCCCTACATTATCCAAAACCTTCATTTAGCTTGCCATCACTTCATCCCATTATTCTTACCCTACAAACCCTCTCGTCCAACTTCTTATGGAATTTTAGGACTTCTTGTAGCACTACATGAATGTTGTAGCAACATCCTGTAGAACACCTGTAGTGACGTGTTTTGACCTTGTTTTGACCTACAATGATATCATATCTTAGTTTAGGAGTAGTCTAAATCCTCAACTTGGATTCAATGAACATATGTACCACCTATGTCATTTCCTTCATTCCTTATTCTTTCCTTCAACAATGAATAACGTTAGTTATTTCAGTTGAATTTGGAAATTAGGACCTTACTTAATTTGTAAGTGTGAATTAGATAAATAACACATGAATTAGAGTAGTTTCCTTTCTATAATTAGCATATTTTTTTTGTTTTTCATGAATGGAATCATTAGCATTTTACAACATTTACAAGTTAGAGTCGAAACAAATTTACATTCTCTACACTAGGACTAGATTTTACATTCTTCTTTCAGTAGCTAATGGCCTTTAAGTTCAATAAAGGAATGGCCCTGGAGCCCTATTTATCAAGTGACCTAGTTGAGGGTGGTATGAGTAGAATCCCTGTACTGTGTATATAGAATTTTCACCTTGAAGTTTGTACAAACCCTGGGTTGATAAGTAAATTTGAAGAGCCTATGGAAGTTGCAACACTCTTGGTGGAATACCAGGGCTCACCAATTTTTAGCACTGTTGCCAAGGAGGTGTCTAGGTAGATGTAATTTATGCTTTTATTTCCAATTTGCATCCCGTTTTCAAAAAATCACATAAAAAGGAACAAAATTCATGCCTCATAGGAGTAAAGACACTCTAAGAATGTTCTTGCCGAATAACCCCAAACCATCAAAAATTCAACCTTCACTTTTCTTCCATGACTGTCAACGCCCCTCTCTGACTACAAGGGAGTTAAAAGACCCCTTAGGTGAACAATCAGAGATCCTTGAAGAACCTATTGGGGAAGAAGAATAACCCACTCCACATACCGAGTCCATGGCTCAAAAAAAGGAATGAGGAGTTGTTATAAAACCAGCTCACAAAAAGATAGGAAAGAAAGATGACCGCCTTAGAAATAAGTGTCTTCAAGGGGGAAACCTTGTTTATAATACACAAGTGAACAATTATTGGATGATACAAATGACAAAACCTCCATTCTATATATTCGATTCTAAGGGGTAATAGTATAACCAGGCCGACCTAGCAATAATAATATAAATGCAGAAAAATAACAATAGTGGGATTATGTGGGGCACGATAATAATAATAACAGATACAATGATAATAGTAATGGGGGAATCACTAGTATTATAGGGACGTAACATGCCCCTCTACTTCAAAAAAGTGTTGTCCTCAATGCTTGAGTAGTTCTGGATGATTTTGTATAAAATTCTCATCCTCCCATGTGGAATCTTCAATGGGTATGTTCTTCCATTTGATGAAATACTCTGAAATCGATCGATTTCGTAGTTGTCGAGTTCTTGTTCCTTTGACTGCTTCAGGTTACAATATGATTTTTCCTTCCTCATCAAGTTTTGGAAATATTGTTTGAACTAGAATATTGTCACCTATAACCTTATTTAATCATAAAACATGGAAAACTGGGTGCACTGTTGAAAATTATACTGAGAGGGGGGGTGAATCAGTATTATCTAGACCTTTTACCAAATCTTCCTTATTTATGCTTTGAATTATTTTTGCATATTAGTACCATAAAATAATGAGCATGAACAAGAAAAACAGACAGTCACATCAAAGAACAACAGATATAAGGTGGAAACCCAATGTGGGTGAAAACCACCTGCTGCAATATGTCTCTATCTTCTTTCAATTTAGAAACTCCTTTTACAATGGTCTTGTACTGGTGCAATCCTCTAACAGTATGCAGGCTGCAACCTGCAGAGAGCTACAACTCTCTCTCGTTTTCCAGTCTCTCCTGGAAGGGAGCTACAACCCCCTACTTCTTTACTTACAAGGACCACTTTTCATAAATTTTCAAACTGGGTCCATATACATGAAATGATCATCAAGTACATATAAATTACAGTCAGCTGTAGTAACCAGATCAATATAACAGAACTGAACCTAGAACACCTTATCAATAGAAAAATTCAGTCAACAGATAGTCCTGAAACGGATACGCAACTTTCCTTTCTTTGGCCTGCACTGGTACGCACTTCACCCTTTTCTTCTCTGCGTATACCCGCAGATCTCCTTCTGCTACACTGCCTGCTCACGCACTGCTTCTTCTGTCGCGTTGCGTACAGTACGCACCCAAATGCAATATCGCGCCGCGTACTGCCACAGTAGGCACGCACCCAAAAGAACTATCGCGCCGCGTACTGTTATAGTAGGCACGCACCTGAACCTCTACTGCTCGGTGTACCCACGCAGTTCTCCTGTTTCTGCTCTGCGTACCCACGCAGTTACCCTTCATCTGCTCTGTGTACCTGCGCAGCTCGCCTTCTTCTTCTTTGCGTATCCACACAGAGGCACCGTTAAACACCTGCATACCTCAGATTAGGTCTGAATTTGTAGATCACAGGTGTGCGACAGTTAGACGGATGCCCAAATCTGATCAATCGCTTAGGAGATCACCCTTTACAGATTCGCTTTCCACTTTCACTTTCATATAGATCAAGCCTTTTGAAACAATAACCCAATAGATCAGATCTAAGATATTCAACCCAAAACATACTAAAGCCAAATGATCTCCTTTGCTTTATATAGGCAAGCTCTTCCTCAAATCAAGGATCATGGGGCTCAATAATAATAATAAAATAAACAATACCACAGGCCGAAACCATGATAACACAATACCGTTGGCTAAATACCATGAGAAACCCCACGTGTGGGCGCTTAACTGCCTTGAAGTGTGTGCACTGGGGGTACGCACCCAATGAATGGGTATCCTACGGATATGTACGCACTTTATATAAGACATGCCTGCGTGTACGCACCTTTTGAACGGTGTGCCTGCGTACTCCTTATTTTCTTCAATATTTGAGAGCTGTTCATCAATGTTTGCTATTGACCTGTTGTACAGTGATCCATCACCTGTATGGGTTGCCATCAAGGACAACACTTTCGCCATAATGCCAACAATCTCCCCCTTTGGACTTGATGGCAAAGCTTACTTGTGAACTGTCATCTGATCCCTTTTTGCTGTCCGGTAACCCATGCATTCTACCACATCTGATATATCTTCTGAATGTATACAAGTGAGATGATCTTCTATGAGAGGGTTGCCATCAAGTACAACACATGCATCATAATGCCAACAATCTCCCCCTTTGGACTTGATGGCAACAACACTGAATCATTCTCCCCCTTTGACATCAAGGGCAAAGGGTTATGCTCCCCCTACGAACATGCTCTCCGTGACTATAAACCAGATCTGCTGAAGTCTCTGAATGAACTCCCCCTTTGTATATGCCATGGTGCTCTAATCCGATAATGCTCTTTCTGAAAGCAAGCTGAGATGTCTGCTCTGCTATATAGTACTGCTCAAGCTCCCCCTGACAATAAGCAAGGTCTGCAAAAGGATGTTCTATATGACTCTATCATAAATGACCTTCTTATCACCAAAAAGAATCAATACATACATCCATCACCCATCATAATGGTGATA
>APFE030014250.1:127447-144135 GCA_000404065.3 Pinus taeda | reverse complement strand
CCAGGTGGATATTGGTGGCCACCTGCCAAGTCCACCTGGACCCCCACGTCAACATTTTCAGTTTCCTTAATTATAGCGTAGTTTACTATTTGTAGCAGTTTTTCGGGTCCTGAACTTCCGGAGCCGTTTTGAGGCCCTAAACGACGTTTTTTGGGAAATCTAGCTTCCGTGATTTTTTTGATAAATAATCATCTTTCCCGTCGTAGTCCTTGGAGAGATATTTCCAACGGGCTATCATGCGCGTCAAACGGAGATCGTATGCCAAAGTTACGACCCCGGGAAGTTGATGTACCAATTTACCCAAACGGGGCCCATAGTTTGGCGTTTCATCTTCTAGGGTTAGGTTTTGGAATGTTAATTGTTTTAGATTGTTTCTCAACAATAAATAGGCCTTCGAGCCTCATTGTAAGACAGTTCAGAGGCATGTAGCCACACATCTCTTCTCAGAGATAAGCTACCATCGCCCTAGCTGGTTTATTTCTATTTCCGGTTGTAAGCATATTTCAGTATTTTCCATTAATGAAATGAAGTATTATTTCCGCTGCATCTTTGTGTATATGGTTATCTCTGTATTTTATTGCGTTCCTGTTTAAATCTGGATCACCTTGTGAGTACTTGGATCATACATTTTATATGCTTTTTGATCAATGCAATATCTAATAAAAATACATTTGATGGCTTTGGCATCTAACTTTCTCCTATCCTCTTTAGGAATATGAGCAAAGGCCTTGCATCCAAATATCCTTAAATGACTAACTTTATGTTTAAAACCATAAAATGCTTCAAATGGTGTTTTGTGCTCAATATACTTAATAGGGCTTCTATTTTTAAGGTATACATGTGTATTAATGGCTTCAACCCAAAAACTATTAGAAAGTCCTTTACTTTTTATCATACTTCGAGCACATTCAACTAATGTTCTATTCTTTCTTTCAACTACTCCATTTTGTTGAGGTGTATGCGGTACTGTAAATTGTTGCATAATTCCATTTTGTTTTCAATATTTGATAAAATCTCCTGAAGTATACTCAACACCTTTATCAGATCGAAGAATTTTAATGCTCTTTCATATTTGCTTTTCAACCATACTCTTGAATTTTTTAAAGTGTTCAAACACGTCACTTTTGTTTCTTATAAAGTATACCCAGGTGTATCTAGTGCTATCATCGATAAATATAAGAAAGTAATATGCTCCACCAAGTGACTTAGTTTGCATTGGACCACATACATCAGTATGCACTAGTTCAAGTATTTCACGTTTTCTTCTATTTTCATGCACAGGAAATTCTTCCCTATGTTGTTTTCCTAGTGCACAACCTTCACATTCAAAGTGTTCACCCTTTATAATTGGAAGACCTTCTACCATCAATTTCTTTTGTAGTAACATTAGGTCGTTATGATTTAAGTGTCCATACCTTTGATGCCAAAGCTCTATAATTGACATGCCTGTTGATGCCAAAGCTTGATGCCCATTCTTCATTACATCCAACTTGTATAAGCATCCAACTCTCATTCCTTTTGCAACAATCTTGTAGTTGTCCTACACATCCTTTACTAGACAATGTGATTTCACAAATTCAACTTTTAAATGTTGATCTATGATAGTAGAGACTGAAATTAAGTTCTTCTTTAATCCAGGAACATACACCACATTTTGAATTTGTTTTTCTTGTCCATTAGGCATCATAACACTTATATTACCATATCCTTTAATTTCATGTGATCTATTATCTCCTAAATAGATGTGTCCACCATTATTAATCTCATGATAAGTATCAAACCAATCTCTTTTGCATGACATATGGATTCATGCACCAGAATCTATAAACCAAGCACTATCATCATCAGTTTCTGCTGATAAAGCAGCATTGGACACAAACAATTTAAGATTGCTAACATCTTGACTAATTGCTTCATCTCTATCAACATAATTTCCTGAATGCCTTCTTTATTTAAATTTGATCAGACCTCCTTTCTATGCAATTCTTAGCAAAATGACCAGGTTTTCCACAGTAATAACACACATCATCTCTACTTGATTTGGCATTTGTCCTTGGTAAAGGGGTGCCTTGAAATGATTTTACCTGTGACTTTTTGCCTTTATTTTTCTCCCACTGTTTGCCTTTGAAGGATTGCTTCCTTTTGGCCATCAATGCCAAATCTGAATTGGGAGATTTCTATTTAAGGCTTCTTCTCTGCTCTTCTTCCTGCATAAGTATACCTACCAACTCAGCAAAAGTAGGAGCCTTCTCTCTAGCTGAAAGACCAGTTATAAACATTTGATATTCATCAAGCATTCCACTTAATGTCACAGTAACCAAGTTTGTACTAGATACTGATTCACCAATGTCACCTAGTTTATCCTTTAGATCTTTAATTCTAGAAATAAAATCACTAACACTTTCATTTTCTTCCATCTTAATTGAAAGAAGCTTACTCTTTAAATACAATATTCGATTTGTAGTATTCATCTCATACAAATTTTTGAGATTGTCCCATGTCTCCTTGGATGTTTTCCACTCTCTCATGTGTGGAATAATGTTGTCCTTAACCGTCATCCGCAGAAGCACCTTTGCTTTGTTTTCTCGTCGCTCCCAATCTTGAATTGCAACATATGTGGTTTGAGGGGGCATTGGTTTAACTTCAGCTCTAGACACAATCGCCCATGTATTGTTGCCTTCGATCAAAGTCTGCAACTTAAACTTCCAATTTGCATAATTTTCACCATCTAACTTGTTAGATTCAGATAAATAAGATTCTACCAATATATTAGCCATTGTTACTTATTTTCACCTTACCGATCACCAAAAATTACAAATTTTTACAAATATAAATCCTCAAAAAAAAAATATCCAATATTATTGGATAATATGGTTGCCTCCTTCTTATTTTTTTTAACACAAAATTAAAAGTATCCCATTCAAAGTATCCAAAATAATATTTTTAAACAAGGTGCTTTCACAACTTCAATGACAGCGTAATGTATTTAATTATTTCCTTTTAAATCGACCCTCTTTTCTTTTCTTTTTTTATTTAAAGAAACTCTAGTGTGTCCGGCTTCATTTCAAACATCACAACCAAACGTTATCAATGTAGTTGAGACATACATGCTTTTAATCAACAATAATCAGGAGCTCCATTATCTAAGTCAATTAGACTAAGAGCAAAGCAATACTTCAAGAATACATCCTCTTTCATTACTTTCAAGCAAATTCAGCTTGCAAGTCCCTCCTACAATTTTGCTATGAATGCAGAAGCATCTTGTAAAAGAGTCTTCAAATAGATCAATCTAGTGTGGTAAAAAAGTTCACCCGACTTAAAACTTTACGGCAGCAAAAAATTGTTATGGCAGCAAAAAAAAGACTTACACATGGTCCTCCTACGCAGCGGTCTCTTACATAACAGCTTCAGCCAATTTGAAATCATGGTCCCCACGCCAGTGTTCTCCTCACACGACTACCACAGTCTTGAATCTCCACACCGCTAAAGCCACTCCAGCTCCAGTGTCCAAACTACACGCAGCGATACACCACAACTGTAACTGCAACAACTTGCAAACTCTAACTTGCGCTCCACACTAGTCTTTCTGCAACACGGACACTCTGCAACAGACACTGATCACTCTGCAACAATGATCTCACACTATGATCACTCACAAAAGAACCTTACATTCTTCACAACTCAACCTCACCTCGCTCTGATACCATAATAGAGAGCGCAGAACTCAGAAATGAACACACAAAACTTAGAACACTTGCCTGATTTGATTGCCAAGAAGGGTTTTTATACACAGCAAAGAAACTTCTAGAGTTCGGTGGGGCGGTGGCTTCTCTAAGAAGCTATCCATTTGTCGCCTGCCGAATTCTAGAAGAGGCTATCCAGCACTCGAGATATCTACTGAATCCTCTAGAGGTGTCTAGCTACTACATTAATGGCGGTAGTTGGAATTACCATTATTTTCCAACACTTTAAAACTCTATGGGAAAAAGTCTATCTATACTAAGCACTAGCGTGACCTAGGTTGAATGCAATCCCTCAAATTTATTATCAATCATATTAGAGATCACATTACTTAGCAAAAAACCATTTTAATATAATATTAACATTTTAACCATAATTCTCCAACACATTATAATTTTATTTTTTAAATATAATTATTTTAAATAGTTAAATAATTTATATTTTTAAATATTTAATGATTTCCATTTTAGGATGTTGATAATGATTTTCCGTTGTAGGAAATTTATTACATGGTAATAATAGCAATCGTGTATATCTTATTGAAGCTAAATTGTTGTCAGTTTAAGAGTATGGTTATTTTCAAGAGCGGATGTCATTTGTGGTAGATTTTTAAATGAGTAATAAAATTTTGTAAATGTTTTTTTAATGGATGTTCATGGCTTTTGAATGCTTTTGAATGAATGAAATCATTTAAGTTTTTTTTTTTATATTTAAATGGTTTTAATTATATTTATTAATGTAGTTATGTTAATATATTAAATATTAATAATAATATTTCATAGTATTATAAATAAATTAAAAAATATATATATAACTAACCTCTGCCTATAAAAGTGTTTAAATTATTTAAAAAAAAAAACAAATTCAACGGTAACTCAAATTTTCAAAACTTCCCACAACATTTTCAATATCATGCCAAAAATTCGATTGCCTCTAGTCTTCTATTGTCTGTTTAGACTACGCGTATCTTTTCTTTATAAAATAATATATGGCTTAAGATTATGCCATATATCTTGACACTCATTACAAAAAATTGAAAGGCTGTACGGTACCAATGACACCAAAAATGAAATACGGGCTGCATTTTAATGATGGCGAATAGGTGTTGGCCGGCAGGATTGACGCGTAGGGATTCACTTGGATTTAATGAGGGAAGGGTAGTCCCTTTCCAGATGAAATTCGAGAGACGGGATTTGCTTATTTATTATTCAATCCCATGAAAATGGCGAGAGCGATGGTGTCGGCTGTGGTACCACATTATCCATTTTATATATAGATCTTTGCTTTTCAGCATAGCAGTTGAGGTGGCCAAGTTGGTGTTACTGTAAAAATCCGAGTTTCCCATTTTGTGTTACTAGAAAATCATGATTCCTTTTTGTCGTCAGTGGGCATTTGGTCTAGTGGTATGATTCTCGCTTTGGGTGCGAGAGGTCCCGAGTTCGATTCTCGGAATGCCCCTTCCATTATTTTACTTTCGTAATGATAAATATCAATTATGACTTATGAGGGTCGAATATCAATTTCTCAGTGACTTATGTCGCCAAAGGGTTTGAAGTTGTCTAAGGCGCCACATTAAGGTTCTTGTCCGAGAGGGCGTGGGTTCAAATCCCACTCTCAACACTCTAGAATGCAATTGTCATTTATATAACATTTCATAATACATTCGGGAATCAATTTTCAAAAGGTTGTTAGGGTTTACGCTTATCCTCATTGCGAGCCAATGAAGAGACCAATAAAATGTATGGTTTTCCAAAATTTCCCCAAATCATATGAGGGTACATTATGTGATTATTAAGGTGTGATATATAACATTTCATAATACATTCGGGAATCAATTTTCAAAAGGTTGTTAGGGTTTACGCTTATCCTCATTGCGAGCCAATGAAGAGACCAATAAAATGTATGGTTTTCCAAAATTTCCCCAAATCATATCAGGGTACATTATGTGATTATTAAGGTGTGATTATTAAGGTGTTGTTTGAATAGATAAGTGGATTAATTGTCACTTTTGGATTCATTTTCACACTACATAAAAGGTAATGATAATGGTTTGGAAGTTTATTAATGTCTTCGGGTTTTGGTGTAATGTAAGACATAACATGGTATCAGAGCCTTGGTCGAGGTTTGATTTTCGATTTACATTTGAGGGAGGGTGTTGGATTTTCACACTCACCAGGATTTTGGTGTAATGGAAGACATAACATGGTATGAGAACCTTGGTCGAGGTTCGATTTTCGATTTACGTTTGAGGGAAGGTGTTGGATTTTCACACTCACCAGGTTGGGAATCGATCATGTGGACTAACTCTGGGATCCACCCTGGGACCACTCATAACGATAATAATAATCTTTTGGAAGTTTACCTATGTATCCACCTTGGGACCACTTATAAAGATAATAATAATCATTTGGAAGTTTACATATGGATCCACCTTGGGACCACTCAAATAATAATGATAATGGTTTGGAAGTTTACTAATTCTTAATGATTAGAAGTTCACTAATACTTTTGGATTTTGATGTAATATAAAACCTAATAGTTATAGAAATAGAATCCAAGCGATCAAGAAATATAAAACCTAACAGTTATAGAAATAGAATCCAAACAAAAAAATCATAATATTTGCATTGTCGCAATAGAGCTCAAACAAGAAAAAAAATCATAATATTTAAAAGAAAAATATAAAAAATTATCTATTTTAACGAGGCTATCATACATCCATATTCTTGCGTATGAACAAAAGATTGTCAGATAAACTCATACCAATTTTATTATATCTTAAAAAAAAGTGTTTTCCATTGAAAAAATATGTGAAATATAAACATAAAACACAAGAAAAATAGAAATAAATATATATATATTAATATATACTATATATATATATATATAATATATATATAACATTTTTCTTATGTTTTATGATGATTTTTTCCATCGTTAAATATTCAGTAATATAAATGAATTAAATGGAAAAGTTTTTAAATATAATAATAAATTATTGTTTTTTCTATAATTTAATACATTTAATATTAATTACAATTTATCATATATATTATTGTAATTAGAATTTAAAAATATTATTTCTTAGACTAATAATTTAAAAACAATTGTTATCTTGGTAATACTAAGAAACTTTATTTATATTCCATTATTCCAATTAAAATCCATAAACATTACTCCCTACGCCAAATCTTAGTATGTGGCCAACTTATATTTTAATTACTTGTTTCATAAGGAATCTATTTTTATTTACGGGTGTCACTGAATCAGTGAAAAGTTTATTCAGTAGTCGGGAGCAGGCTTTTGAATTTCTATATTGAATATTTTCTATTTAATAATATTTTAAAATACTTTCATTTTATCTAAAATCAAGGATTATGTGATGAGTTTATTCAATCAAAATAAATAATATGTTTTTTAAGTTTTATAGACTAATGTTTGGTCTCAGTGGACATTAACTACCATCATCATCATTAATAGTATTAATTTTTACACTGATAATCATTCTTAGATTCTAAGTCAAATGTAAAAATTAATAATCTAATAAGCCTCCCCTACAACAATATAGGCCATAAATTTAATAATCTTTGGCTATCAAGTTCAATCATGAAGCAAAGGTTAGGAATACTTGTTATCGAAATATGAGATTTAAATAAAAAAAAAAAAATTTTTTTAAATAAAATTCAATTTTTAAAATGAAATAAGTTTTTTAACTAATTTTCTTATTATTATTGATAGATTATTAACCAAAAAAATTATTATTTTAAATTATTATATATAGGAATTTATTCCATTATGTAGTGGAAAGTCTACAAAAAAATTCAACTATAAGAAATTTTGAATAATATGATGTTCATCAAGCACATAGTTGGCTAAGGGTTGTAAAATGGGGTAGCAGTTTTAAGTTGGGGCTTGATTGTTGGGGAAAACTCACAGTTAAGCGCGCTTGTGAGCCAAAGGCGATCTGGATGGGGTGGACCTTCCTGGAAGTCCTGTTACAGGGTGCCATGCCCGGAACATGATGATTGAAGCTATGGGTGATCTTCAAACTAATTTCAATCTCACTCTATTCACCCGTTGAGCAATCAACCCGATGCCAATGCAGTGGCTATTGGATATTCAAATCATGAGAAACTTATCAGTTACGACTACTGCTCATGAAAATGGTCATAGAATGAATGACTTTAAATGAATATCTAAATATCATGCACTAAGACTCAATATTAAATATATTAGTCCCGTATATTTTGTTAAGTCTACAATAAAACTTTATATATCTATATATATAAATATATATATATATATATAATAATATATATATATTATCTATAATATATTATATATATATATATATATATGTTATTAAATATATATTTCCTATGGTAAAAAATTTAATGGAAATATAATTACATGTACCTAAATATCTATATCAAAATTATTTATGTAAGTAGAAGGTATCACTACTTCAATCCATCTTAATACATCATGATTCACAATACTATATACTGAATAATAGAATACTTCTGTCAATTTATGCTTATGTTGAAAACATATTCTATGTATTAAGTACACATAGTCATTTATTACATTCAATTTATCATAAGATTCTAGCTATATTCAATTTTAGATAATTTGTGTATAAATTTTAAGTTACCTTTGCTTATTGTTTAATAAATTGACATGTACATCTAAGTAGTTTAAATTCATTCAAAGTATTCAAACTATCATCCCAAAACACATTAATAATATTGGGTTTTATAATATTAAAATATTGATGTTATGGTTTATAATATTAATCTTAGGATTTAATATATTAAACATAGGGTTTATGTAACACACCCCTCCAAATCCCACCAAAAACATAGGTTAGAAGGTGGTGGTTATTATGTTGACCCGGGTTCCAAGCTAGCATTATGGAAATGTGATCTACATATTTTGATCTTTATCAAATTCCTCAAACCCTCGAATATATGACATCTTGTTAGTCGTCTCGTCAAGACAATTTTGGCAATATAAATTTTGTTGCAATCCGACTTTTGAATCAAAAGATATGGCTGTTTGAAAATCAGCCTATAAAGTGGTGCCGTGTTGTCTTAACTTGCCATGTGGCATCCAAGTGGCACCCATCTGGCTATCCACGTCATGTGTCGCGTCACACCACTTGGCAGCGTCTGACTAATTCATATCGGTCACTCAATATCTCATTATATATATGACTTTTCCCATCCAATGACCCATGACGAATCAATTGATCCACCTTGATCTCAATATTCAATTTGTTGCAATGCGTCCAATGGCAGGAATAAAGCAAGGGTACCCCCTCCCCTTTGTTGACATTACCAAGGATCCCTGCTAACGTACTGACCATCATTCTCGCAAACAACTCTCAATCGTCTATTCAAACCTACACACGATTTATCATCTAAATAGGTGCAGACGCCTAGAAGCCACGTCATCATAGACATATATGATCTCAGGAGAAACCCATAGCCACAAGAACCATTTCCTCCGAGGACCCATTTTCACCAAAAATCCCTTCCTCACCTACTTCTTTTTGTTCGAGGGCCAATTCTCACCCAAAATCCCTTTACTGTCGAAATTGTTTATTTTGAGGGATTTCTTTTGTTGTGTTTCCTTCAAGAAGAGATATCTCCAATAACTAATACCACTGAGAATCCCCCCTATCTCAAGCCATTTCCTAAGAGGGGTTTCTTCTGATGTCCATTTCTTCTGAGAAGAGTTCTCGCTGAGAACTAGTACCATCGAGAATCCCTCCTAGCTCAAGTAATTTCCTTTGAGGGGCACTCCCAAGTCAATTACAGTGACAGAGTTTGGAGCACAACAACTGATGGGAATCTTACCATCTAGAGGTAGAATCTCGGAGGTTGTTTCTCGGATAAAATAACATCAGAATTTTGGGGAAGTGGCACCACCAGGTCTTACAAGGTCTAAGTTTCCAAGGTCTCGATCACCAGGAAAAGATCATATGAATTAGAATTTAAAGGTGATGAGGGCTAATGATAGTTTGTTCGTGCCTATTATCATGCATACGTTGCACTTGTAGATTTTTAACATATGTCTTGCGCATGGTGGATCTGTGAACATCTGAGTCTAACTCCAGGACTCAACCCGTCACCATAAACGTGTTTACATGGCTCACTTTGGAGATATCTCTCCTAAGCTTCAACAAGAGTTATCCCTCCTAAGATTTAAATAGGAATTTTCTTGACCCATTCAACCCTTTCATATATATATATATATATATAGACACACACACACATACACCTTAGTTATTCAACTTGAGCTTAGTGATAATGAAACAATGCCAACATAATAGATAAGGCAAGGACTTGTCCATTCAATTTCAATGAGACCATTGAGAAAATATCAAACCAATATTCTTGAGCCTAAATCTACCAAGATTAACATAACCAGGATTTTACTATCCTCACAGTACCCATAACATATAGAGTGAAATACTTACAGTAGGGGAAGAGATATCATTAAGTGTGTGGCCAATATAATGCTCGGTCCAAGGAACATAAAATCAAATTAAAAAGGCTTATGAGATAGTCTCATCAATAACCCAAAACTGCAAGGCTTATTTATTCCTAAGCTTTGAGACAGTGAAAATGCAGACCCAAGAACCTGGGCATGCTTCATTATAAGACCCTGGAAAGCAACAATACAAATTAAACAAAACAATATGGGTAGTGTGAGGAATCACCATTATTCCTACTCAAATATATATACAAGAGCTAGTAAGAGCCCACGGTAAAATCAATATTGTCACTATGAGTGTGATAGGGCTTTCATGCTGGTTGTATTGAAATATAACCAATGCACACACACATTGTTGGAATGTGGTCTAAGCTAAGCACCAAAACTATAACCAACGCCTTAAAATGAACTTACCACATCTTTCTGACATGATCCGAATTTAAACAAGAAAGCAACAAATTACGGATATAGCCATAAATACAGAGATACAATAGAAATAACACTTCATTTCATTAATATCATAATACTGAAATATGCTTACAAACAGAATGGAAATAAACTAGCTTGGGCGATGGTGGCTCATCTCTAAGAAGAGATGTGATGTCTAAATGCCTCTGAACTATGTTACAATGAGGCTCAAGGGCCTATTTATTATTAAACAATAATAGAAAACCCTAAACAACCAAAACCCTAACCCAGGAGATGTAACGCCAAGAGTTTGTGGGTGTCGTTGGGGTTAGTTGGGCATCCACCTTCCCGCGGTCATAACTTGATCATATTATCTATGTTTGGCACGTACGATACCTTGTTGGAAAGTTCTCTCTGAGTAGTACAAGATTTTATGCAGGCCATGCCTCTAGCTACAGGTCTGCCTATGGCTATGGGCCTACAACGGACCTCAAAAAAACATCGTTTAGGGGGTCAAAACTGCTCCAAAAGTTCAGGACCCGAAAAAATGCTAAAATAGTAAATGCTCAAATAAACAAGAAAACAGATCAAACTGACTAGAGGTCTAGGTGGAATAAGCGGGTGGGCACCAATATCCACCTGGATCAGTCCTTCCCCTTAGGAAGCATTGGTCCCCATTATGTGCAGAACCTCCATGAGGTGAGGATATTTCTATTGAACCTGGTCCCTGGTGAACCACTTGGCCTGCTTTGACAACTCGATATAGTTGGATCCTCTATTGGTGAGTGTTCTTGATTTGTGTGTCCATGAGCTGATCAGTTGTGGCATGTTCCATACAGTTTGGGTTGAGCTCTGTTAGTGTGAGTTGTTCTGCAATATCGGATGTGTCCAACAAAGGTGGAAAATATGACCAAAGGTGATCTACATTGAACACTAGGGGCAGACAAAGGAACAATGGTATGTTGAGCTCGAAGGCATTGTCACCAAAATCCTTGGTGATGGTGTATGGCCCATATCAGAGCAGGCAAAGCTTGCGGTGGAATCCACTTAGGCACTCCTTCTACAAATGTAGCCAAACTTTGTCGCCCACTTAGAGCTTGTGCGACGCTCGATGTTGATCATGGCATTGCTTGTACTTAGCATTGGCTTTGCCCAATATATCATGGACCATTTGGTGGATGTGTTGAATGCGCTCAATGAGGATGTTAGCCCTGTCGTCTTCGGACTGGACATGAGTTGAATTTGTTTGAGTAGTTGCAAATGGTATGGCCACACCAAGGGGGCATAATGGCTAAAATCCTAGCCCTACTTGAAAGGGGATGTGGCCCATTGAGCTGTGGAGAGATTTGTTATAGCTATGCTGGACATAGAGGAGGCTTTCATCCCATGTGCATGGATACTTCGAGTTGTACATGCACATAATGTGTAGGATCATCCTATTGACAACCTCTGTTTGAACATCAATTTGAAGATGGAAATTCGTGGACTTAGTAAGTTTTGTATCCAGCATCGACTAGAGACTTAACTAAAATGGACTCGGGAATATTTTGTCCCAATATGAGATAATGGACTATGGGATCCCAAAGTGTATCCACACTCGCTCAAAGAAGAGGTTAGCAGTGGCCTATGTTGTGGTACTCTTCTTGTAGGCTACCATGATTGTCATCTTAGACAATCTGTCGATGACCACAAAAATGCAATCATTGTCGTTCTTAGTAGAAGGAAGGCCCAACATGTAACCCAAGGAGATAGATTCCCAAGGTCGACTAGGAGTAGGTAGATGAGTATATAGTCCTTACTTCTTGATGGTTGGTTTGGCAATGGTTCAGGAACTGTAGGATCTAATGTACTTCCCAACATCCTGACTAAGTTTCATCCAATAAAAATACTTCTGCAATACCGCAACTGTTTTCTCTACTCTGAAATGTCTAGCGACTCGACTATAGTGCGCCTCCCAAATCATCTTGGCACGCTCACTTGAAGGAACATAGATGTGTCCCGTGTGGCTTAACAGTGCATCCTGAAGGTGAAAATTTGGAACTTGCTTCCCTTATAGGAGTGTCTGGTATGCGATATCAAATTCTAGATCACTCTAGTAAAGATGCAGCCACCCCAAAGTCTCTTTCCCATAGGAGTCGAGCACAGTGATCATCGCCATGACTGGTGGTCGGCCGAGGAAGTTAGCAAAATTATTGGTGTTGCCCTTATTATACTTAATGTTCAAATGGAACTATTGTAGGTAGGAGGACCATTTATGATGGTGATCGTTCTGCAACTTCCCTTGTTTATGTATTAATTGCATGGGTCAGTGGTCTGTGTGGATGACTATTTCCTTCCCCAGAATGTAATGCTTCCAATGACAGCAGGCCTGCACAATGGAATACATTTCTTTGTTGTAAGTGGGATATTTTTAGACTGTGTCTCAAATTGTCTCACTATGGTAAGCCATTGGATGCCCCTACTAAGTAAGAACCGCACCAAGAGCATAGTTGGAGACGCCTGTCTCAATCTCAAATGGTTGTTGCAGGTCTGGTAATGTGAGCACTAGTGAAAAGCAGAGGCGATGCTTCAAATCGACAAATGCCTTTTGTTGGGTTTTAGACCAAAAAAAAAAATCTCTCCACCCTTGGTGACTTTACTTAAAGACCAAGTGATATGAGAGAACCCCAACACGAACATGTGATAGGAGCTGGCAAGACCCAGAAAATTGTGGAGCTCTGTTAGAGTGGTTAGGGTTGTCCAATCTCAAATGACTTGTATCTTGGTTGGGTCCACATGCACACCCTACTCATCAATGATGTACCCTAGATATTGAACCTGGGTCATGCCAAAAGTGCATTTCTCTAAATTGGCACACAACTTGTGTTATCGTAGGGCTTAAAGGACCTATCAAATATGGTGGAGGCGATCTTCCCAACTTTAGCTGAATATAAAGATGTCATCTAAATACACCAACATGAATGCATTGGTGAAGGGTCGCAAGATGTCATCCATCAATCTCATGAAGGTTGTGCGGGTATTCGTCAACTCGAAAGGCATGACCAACCATTCGAAAAGGACCTCCTTAGATTTGAAGGCAGTCTTCCACACATTAGAGGATTCGATAGGCACCTAGTGATAACTAGACTTCAAGTCAATGTTGCTGAAATATTTTCCCCCCTTGAGCTGGTCCAGAAGGTCATCAATCCATGGGATTGGGTACCTATTCCAGACATTGATATTCTTTAGTGGTCGATAGTCAATACAAAGTCTCCACACCTTGTCCTTCTTCTGAACCGATACAATCAGGCTCCCACAGGGTGATGAGCTTAGCATGATGTTCCCTTTCTGCAATAGCTCATGAATCTGCCTCTTGATCTTATCATTCTCCATAACAGAGTGTCAATATATCGGTCCATTGGGAAGTGTCACGCCTGGGGTCATATCGATGGAGTGCTTGACCTGACAATGCAGAAGTACACATGTAGGTAAGGCGAAAATTTCCCTGTACTCCTCCACGACCTTGTACATCTACTACTGTTGTGTAGAGGATCCCTGTCTATAAGTCATGGCCACAACCTTCTTCTTTCCCTGAGGGAAAATCATAAGGAAAAAAATTTTCCTAGTATGTAAAACGATCTTACTGCATTTCTTTGCAGTGATCAAAGAGATTGCGGTATACAGGGCTACCTTCGGTATCTTGTACAACTTATTGCCCAAAGTAATAATCACAGAGTGGGTTCTAAACTCATATACAACATGTCTCTTCCACAAGTATGGTTGTCCTAATAATACATCACAAAATTCAAAATTCAAGAGGAGTGACATCACACAGTACCTCATTGAAGGGCTTGATGTTGTAGGGAAGGCGACATTGCTAGCTGATGCAGAGATATTGTCCTTGGTGAAGCCAGCCAATGGTGTATGGTTACAGATGTGTTGTCTTCGGTAGTCCCAGTTGCTTCATGACCTGTGTTGAAATGAGGTTTTCTTGGCTCCCGCTATTGACAATGAATTGCAGCATAGAACCATTCACCCACATTTGTGAGTGGAAGAGGCATTCCCCCTCCTCTATATCCTTGAGCTCATTCTTCTAGATGTTGGTGGTGACCACGATGGCATTAGGCTTCACATCAATTATATACTTCCGTTTGTCATTCCCCTTATCGGGTTTTGACTCAGAGTCGGAACATGGGTCTGAATCGAAAGAGTTCAGCTCAGCCACCAGTGATTGTTTGGCCCGACACTCACTTGTGTTGTGATTGGAGCTTCTATGGAACTCACACCATTTTCCCTTGTCCTTCTTTGTCTTTGTGGTGTTTTTCTTTGCTTTCAGCTTCAGTGGGTTGTCGAGGGTCGTCCCTCCTTGGATTTGGCCTTTGTTCTATGGTTTGAGGGCACCTTTTCCTTTCTTCGGATTCACAGATCCAAATTCTCACTTCTACTATTTAAACTTATGCTCAATCTTGACAGCATATCGGTATGCCATACCAAGCAAGGATATGTCTAAGAACTCCATATTGTCATGGATGTACTTGTGTAGATAGTAGGAATACTTGTGTACCAAGTGTCGCTTAGAATCCTTGATACCCAACTTCATGTGGAGGGTATGCAAAACATTTGTGAACTCAAGCACATCTTGGTTCCTTCCCCGCCATAGTGTGGTCCACTTTATGTATTTATCTTCATATATCTCGACAGGGTAACATTGTTCTTTGATGGCATCTCGAGAAGAAGCCTAAGTGGGTGCGGCTGAAAAACAATTAGGATTCTCTCTCGTCATTTTGTTCGTAGAATGTTTCCCACCAGTCCTTGACATGTGGGGCGGCTTTGAGAAGTGAAAAAGTAATATTTTCCTGATTGGAAAAGTCATGAACTGAAAAATATCCTTTCAACAGATTCAACCATTTATCTACGGCGTCTGCATCTATATTTCCCTCAAATGTGGGAATATCAAAGGTAACTTGTACCTTAAAAGGAGTGGTGCCTCCAGAGTGGCTGCTGGATGAAGATGTGTCACCTGTGGGTAACCATCGAAGGATCTCGGCAAAGTTATACATCATCGCCTTCCTCTGTCTCTTAAGGGCTTCCTCGAGAATTTTTTTGAAAATATCTCCTGCCCCCCCATCTTTCTTTTCTTTCACCATGGGAGATCTTCGAGGTTTGCAAGGTTGGTCTTGCAAAAGTTCAACCAGATCGAGCCCTAACTTCATATACCATGACCTCATTAGGGACATGCAAAGAAAAATAGAGAAAAAGTAGACCGATCTAATACCACTGATCTGAACTTAAACAGGAATGCAACAAATTACAGATATAACCATAAATGCAAAGATACAACATAAATAACACTTCATTTCATTAATATTCGAGTACATAAATATGCTTACAACATAATGGAAATAAACTAGCTTGGGTGATGATAGCTTATCTCTGAGAAGAGATGTGGTGGCTACATGCCTCTGAATTATGTTACAATGAGGCTCAAGGGCCTATTTATTATTGAATAAGAGAAAACCCTAAACAACTAAAACCCTAACCCTAGAGATGTAACGCCTAGAGTTTGTGGGCCCCATTGGGGTTAGCTGGGAAACCAACTTCCCAGGGTCATAACTTGGTCATATTATACTCTTTTTGGCATGTACGATACCTTATTGGAAAGGTCTCTCTGATTACTACAGGATTTGCGGAAGGCCTCAAAAAAACATTGTTTAGGGGGTCAAAACTGCTCTAGAATTTGAAGACCTGAAAAACTGCTAAAAATAGTAAATGCTGAAATAAACAAGGAAACATATGAAACTGACTATAGGTCTAGGTGGAATAGGCGGGTGGCCACCGATATCCACCTAGATCATGACATCTCTTAAGAGAAATGTCAACAACATAATAATCATTTGAGTAAATAATAACATTACATATTATGTCTCATACAATAATGACTACATTTCAAATCAGTGATGTAAATATATTTAAGTGTAAATAAAGAGCATAAGAAACACTTATCTTATATATTGCATAAGTGTTCCAACTAAGAGTGGGACTTCAACTCCCCCCCCCCC